>JASVEL010000989.1:0-93553 GCA_032618575.1 Nicotiana noctiflora
ACTAGTAGTAAACTAGCATGTCAATATGATATGACAATGATAATGATCCTCGCGGGATCCAATAACCGGCTCATGGCCCACAAGTATACTCAACCGCCCAAGAAGGGGTTCAACGGCTCAAGAGTAGCCAATATCACAAGATAATATGCAACCATCCGAGAAGGAGGTTCGACGGCTCAAGAATAGCCTAATATCAAAATACAGGATCAACAAGTCGGACTAAGTCATAGTCCCCAATCACAATCGACCCCGCACTCACAAGAGAGTACGTGTCTCGCCGCTATACAGCGTCACAAAGTGGTATACCGGGGTTTCGAACCCGGCTGGTCATCACCCACATCTATTACTCACCTCAATACGGAGCGACGACTACTCCGCAATGCCCTTGCCACGAGAATCAAGCTCCGCACGCGTAGAATCTGATCAAATACAGTAGAAATACAACAAATTAGGCCAATGGGACGACACCCAATCAATACAACTCAATTTACATCAAAATTCCTAAAGTTGTCAAAACCCGACTTTCGGTACGCTTGTTAAAAAATCACGAAAGTCACATATTCGGAACCCTCATCTCAATACGAGTCTAAGCATATCAATTTTACCAAATTCGGACTCCATTTGCCCATTCAAAACCTTGATTTTCTAAAGTTCAAGCCTAGGGCTAAATCCTCCATAAATTACCCAAAATTCCTCCATTTTCATGATATAATTGCATAATATTACCAATACTAATCATAGTTTAAGTCCATAGTTGATTACCTGATGATTTCCCTTGAATTTCTCTTCAAAATCGGCCAAATCGCCTCTAAAGCCGAGACCCAAATGTGTGAAATGTTTCTGAAATTTTTCTAACTTCTGATACACTTAACTCACAGCGATTTTCGCTTCTGCGGATAAAATTCCGCTCCTACGAGTCCGTATCCGCGACCAGAGGGTCGCTTCAGCGGTTCCAGGCCTAGCCGGCCAATTCCGCTTCTGCGAGAAAAGGACCGCTTATGCGCGTCCGCTTCCGCGATTGAACCTCCGTTTCTGCGAAAACTCCCGCTTCTGCGCACAAGAGTCCGCTCCTGCGGACTCGCCCAGGCGGTCAAGAATCCGCTTCTGCGGACCTTCCCATTTTTCATCAAGTCCGCTTCTGCGATCACCGACTCGCACCAGCGATGCCGCTTCAGCGGAGAGGGTTCCGCTTCTGCGATGCCAAGCGCTCCTGCGCTCCTCAGTCCGCTCCTGCGGACTCGCCTCCGCGCCCACATTTCCGCAGGAGCGAAAACAACAGAACCAGAGTCAAAACCTGCAATTTTCCACATTTTCTCCCGTTTAACCATCCGAAAACACCCCGAGGCCCCCGGACCCCAACGAAAACCACCAACATACCCCAAAACACGATACGAACTTGTTCCAATCATAAAAACACCATCCTAAACATTAAAATCACCAATTACATACGGATTCAAGCCTAAATTCCTTAAAACATTCCGATTTACACAATCAATCAAAAACCCGACCAAACGACGTCCGAATGACCTGAAATTTTGCAGGCACATCCAAAATCACCTAACGGAGCTACTGCAACTGTCGGAATTCCATTCCGACTCCCGGATCCAAATCTCACCTACCGTTCGGATTTCGCCAAAATTCAACCTTAGCCAATTCAAGCCTATTTCTACACCGGGCCTCCAAATTCAATTCTGATCACTCCTCTAAGTCACAAATCACCTCCCGGAACTAACCGAATCATCCGAATCCGATTCCGAGCCCTCTAACCAAATAGTCAACTCCGGGTTGACTTTCCTTATTCAAGTTTCCTTCACAAAGGCTATATGCCTCATTTCCTATCCAAATCACTCCTAACTCACCCGATAGACTTTAACACTGATATAAAAGCATAAAACATACAATTTCAACATAATGGGGTGGTAATTTCCGTGACGACGGGCCGGGTCGTCACAAGCAGCGACCTACCTCCCCCTCCCCCTGTCGTCTCCTCTCGTCGTCGGCAGCAACACGTCCAAATGATCATGGTTGCCATGTCCGACAAGAGCCTGGCTCGCCCTTCCTCTTCACGCCGACCCACCCAACCATGACGTCCGTTCGTCTAAACGACCTCCGCTGCCTAGCTTCAACCAACGAACAATTGCGTCTTCCCATCCAGCAGCACCATCTTCTCGACTAGCATCATCCAGAACGTCAGCTACTGCCCGTCGTCCAGCTGCCATGGAGTCTGTCAACCACCCTTCCTTCTCCATTTTCTCCGATGAAGCAGCTCCAAATGACCACATCCATGGCTGCCCTCCAATCATTTTTGTCGTCAACCCGGCGAGCAGTGGCGAAACTCCATGAACGAGCAACAACACCCACAAAAACAGTCTGTTCAAACCTCCAATAGTTCAAATCCGAGGTCGACATGGGTTCGTTCAAATTTTCAGATTGTTCTTTCAAACTTATTTCATTCTTTTGATCTATATTTTATTATTGTTCTTGGTTTAAAGTGTTGGTTATAATTTTTTGTTTTGTTCATTTTTTTTTCAGATTGTTGTTCTTGGTTTAAAGTGTTGGTTATGATTTTTGTATTGTTCATTTCTATTTTTCAGATTGTTGTTCCTGGTTTAAAGTATGTTATAATTTTTGTTTTGTTCATTTTTATTTTTCAGATTATCGATTTTTTTAAAGTGTTGTTTGTAATCTTGTTTTGTTCATTAATTTTTCTTCTTCCTCAAGACCTTTTATTCGGTTAGATTTTTCTTCTTGAGTTGTTTGTGTGAATTTGGCTTAAGGGTTGGTTATAGCTGCATAATGACTAGTAGCTAATAATCAATGTAGTTGTAAATCAGAGAGGTTTAAATACAGATTTTGGGGGGGTTGTAGGGGTATTTTCGGATGTTAGAAGATTTAAAATATTTAGTGTTAGTGGTCTACTAGTAGGAATATTCAGTATGTCATTAATTAATAAATACTTTAAACAAAAAGGGGATATGTAGTGCAAAAATACACCATGCCTAATGCCTTTAAAGGCCGGAAATCAGAAATAAGAGGGATTAATGATAAAAGGGAGCAAAGGCACATGGGAAGGAAATAAAAACATGCTGAAAGTAAAAGGTTTGAATAAAGAATGGCCAATGTTAGTCTTCAAAATAGGCTGGATTTTAGAGATTAAGGGAGAACTTAAGGACTGAAATTTGAGAGAAAGATTGAGAGTTTTTTGGCAAAAGATTGAGAAAACAGAATTTATTTTCAGAAATAATAGAGCTAAAAGAGTGACATTAAGGCTGAAATTTTCTTACTAGATTTCAGATTTCAGAAAATAGTTTAAGTGTTAGGTTATTATTCCATTGAGTGTTATTGGAATTTTTGCTACTGTTCCATTGGTTTTTCTGTTGTTTTTTCCTCTGGTTTCAAATCTGCACCGGTTATTTATTTGATTATACTGGTTGCTGCTTCCCTACTGTTGTTGTTGTGTTGTTGTTTTGCTACTGCTGATTATCTTCTTATTTGCTTTCCAAATACCAGGTACACAACTGATACATTGGTTCTTGTAAGCTGAAAATTGAAGCATGAACGCAAAGAAAAATGAAGATCTGAAATTTTAAACTTATTAAAATTATTTAATTATATTATATATGCAATATTTATTCCTTTAGAATAATGTGGATGTTTGTTTACGTATGACTGGACACTTTATAGTAGTTTAGTTTGCGAACTTCCCATGTATGCTAGTCGAAAGGGATTTCTGGCGCGATAGGCTATTTTATGTTATTATAGTTTTTTTTTTTGGAAAATGTCATAAACATTTTAGGCCATTTAGATTATTCTTGAATAATCCAATAGTTACCACTAAACAAAAGGTTGTTTTGAAGCTTATAGTAATATAGTTTAATTAGATACAATTGATTAATTTCAGCATGTAAATGACTTAGGAATAAAAATCAGATTTCCGAGGATTATTGTTTAATTAGATATAATTGGTTAATTTCAGCATGTAAATGACTTAGGATAAAAAATCAGATTTTCAAGTTCTTTCACCTTAAGTAGAACACCACTTTAAATTGGCAGAACATTTGTTAACAAAAATAACCCCATTTTTAGTTTGCAAGCTATGAATATGTATAAAATAAACTAGTTAGGCCCAACTAGAATAAAGATTGGCCCAGGTCCATGTTTTGTACTAGTCATGGTGGGCCTGGACCCATAATTGTCAAAAGACTGCATAGCCATATTTATTTCAGAATTAGCAAATTATGTTTGAAGCTCGGTTACAATGAGTTTAAAGCATGTGAATAAATTAGGACTTTTTTCTTATTTTGCATTTGTTAGAGACGAATTTTATAAAGAAATTGTAGCCACTTTAGGATCATCCTTTTAGAATAAATGAGACGAACCCCGCATAATAAAAGACATAAAATTGTGGGGCCCTCACAAATGTATATATTAATTCTTTAGATTTCGGGACGGGTCGTTTAGTGAATTTCACGGCTCTCTAAAAAATAATAGCGCATTAGTACCTTTCGGCGCGTGTTTAATAATGCTACCTCCCTATATCCGGGTGTGCATTTCATGCGACCCAAATCTAAATCCTAAATCGTTGGATATAGTGTGCCTAGAATTGCGGGTTCATTTCATGCGGCGCAATCTGAAAACATACTTTATACGACGTTCACTTTAGCTTAAATAAATAATAATAATAAAAGCGGTTTAAAATTAATTAAAAGCACATATGTTATAACATGTATAAAATCAGATATTCTAGCCATCTATAATAATTTCAGCGACCGTGCTAGAACCACGGGATCCGAGGGTGCCTAACAACTTCACTCGGGTCAACAGAGTTCCTTACTTAGAATTTCTGGTTCGTAGACTCCATTTGGAAAGTCGAAATTTCCTCGATCTGGGATTTAAATAAATCGGTGACTTGGGACACCATAATTCATTTCAAGTGGCGACTCTGAAAATAAATAAATAATGCTATTTCGAATATTATCACTTAAATTCAAAAAACTCCCTTGTACCTTACCCTTCGGAGTGTGGTAGCGCGAAAAGAAGGTGTGACAGCTCTGGCGACTCTACTGGGGAACGAACCCACAACTTCGGTTCAAGGTTCAACAATTCGAGCTCAGTTAAACTTTTATATTTGGCTTTATTTAATTTTAACACTTGTCTCATGCCTTATGTGCTAAATATTTATCGCTTCAATATTTTGTGAACTGTATATATACTGTGCCGAAATACATCTCCTCTTTGAGTCTTCTAAATCATGAAGAATGGTGCACTTCGTGTGACTTCTTTTTTCTGTTAGAGTCTATTCTAATTTTAGAACGAGGTTCGGATAAGTTGCAAAGCCGGTGAAGCTTCTGTATTCTCGGTACACTACCCCCACTCGGCTCGAGTTGTCCACTCGGATAAGTCAGGTCTAGAACAATAAAAACAGGTTTTAATCCTAGAATAACAAAGCTTCATGTCGGATCCCTAGTAGGAACGCTTATTTGCATTTGACTTAGTGGACTCAACACAGGGGTTGGGTCCGTCTAGGACAGGCAACCTGAAATGAAAAGACCATCCTGTTGCATCCAATTTATTTTACGCATTGACGAGTGTCTGGCGTGTGTATAAATTAGACTCGTACTCTGTCAAATTATAGTATAGAAAGATGTCGAACCCACAGAGATTGGTTTATCTATTCTACAGACGTTTCTTATTTTAATCACTATTTGAGAAAATCAGAAAGAGTTGAGTTGTAAATTAATTAGTTAAAATGCATGAATAGAGTAGTAGAAAATATTTTACTTTTCCCAAATATAATAAAATAGTGTTGGGATCCAGACTTCACTTAATATTTTTATGTGCAGTAGGTATATTTATTCTTCAATTTCTATTTCTCTTAAATGTATAAATGCCTCTTACGATTACATTTATATATTATTACTTAAGTTAACAATTAATTGCACTCCTCTCGGTTATACAAATTAAGCGTCAAAGTAGTAACATTAAAAAGCCAGAAATATATGCTTAAGCTGAAACATGCTCCTTTTTTAGTAAGTCCCTTTCGGTTACCCTACTTGTTATAACTGACTATTACCATATTCGCCTCTTTCGATTACAAATAATAGTAGAATCAAGTTTAACATATAAGAGTTAGATGTCACTAAAATAAAGTTAACATCTATCAATACCAAATTTAACTAAATTACTTCTTCCGCCTCTTTCGATTACAAAATTAGTAAGAAGTTAAAATATAGTACGAAGTAGATAGATGTTAACAAATTAAATAACACCCAACTATAAAGCATATAAAATTTAAATGAAAAGCTTCAGCTCAAGTATGTGAATTTGAGGAATAATAGCTACTATTATATAAAAATATTAAGATCCGTCTTTCTCCCAACACAAGAAAAGTTACTCCATAATGGAGTTAATACTGACAACGGAAATATTCTTGCCCATTAAATAAGAAAATAGAAAGAAATATTCAAAAGAATAATTCCCCTATTTAATTAAAAACGGGAACTAAAGTAATTTCCTACACTGAATAACTAAAGAAATTGATATTTAAAACTAAAAATAGAAAGCAAGATATAAAGTTCTGCTGCCCCCCTTTTTAGTAGCCTCAAGTTCCCATTTTATAGGTGTACTTGAGTGCTTATTTGACAAAAAAGTGACTTTACGTCACTTTGGTTTGCAGTTGGTCTTCACGGGCTTGCATGCAAGCTTTTGATTTCCTTTATGTAATTTTCTTTTTCATTTCTCTTCATTTATTTATTTTCTCTTACTTATTTATGGTATTTCCTGCAAATAAAATATAAATATTAGTATTAGGATTAAAAAATGAGACTTATTTATGCATGATATTTTCTTCTTATCAAACTCTCCCACACTAAGTATTTTCATCGTCCTCGAGAAAATTTTCTAAGTTCCTCCCTCATAGAAAATAAATCAAGTCGAACAGTTAGTACAGGTTTCTTTGAATTTTGCAAAAAAATTCGACATCACTTGCTATTTTAATAAATTTTTTTGGAGTGTACTTTACTTTTTTATTCATGTATCTTTCATCATGTATAAGTTTAACTTTTACATACCGATACTTTTCAATCAACTTTATTCAAGACAATCATAAAATAGTGTATATAAAACAACTATAACTTTCTCTATTTGTAAATCTCCACTAATATAAACTAGCACTGACCATATAATCTTTTAGGACTTTTAGTGGCTTGTAATGTAGGTTCAGGGCTTTGGTAGGATATTGGATATATATTTATAGTGACTAGTATTACTTTTCATTCTTACACTATATATTTATAGTGTAAGAATTGTTCATCATTCTTACGTGAGGAATAATACTCTATTTTCCAAAATGCTCCACCTCGTAAGTTGATGGATCCACTTCTATTTGTTCATACGTATATACATATACTTTGCTTTTTTTTTTTTTTTTTTTTTTTTGAGTGAAGAAAATAATTTTCTCTTTCTCTATACTTCAATAACCTTGTCAGGTGAAATTTATAATCATATTTGAGTACTTTGAGTATATGAGAAAAAAAAACATACACACTTTTCATTTCTTTGTGTGAATTTCTACGGTGTATGAGTAGAAAATTTAGCGACATCTGATATAGGAATAGGTTTGTTTAAAACAAGAAAAGTTGTTTCAGGCTCAAAGGGGACACTGAGGTTTTAAATATATATTTGTGACTATGGTGTTTGGTCATATGAGATTTGAAGAAGGCCTAATTCATTTTCTAGATCAATGTAGTTTAAAATTTCGCCTTGATAGACAAACAGAGCAAGTTCTAGTGATTTTTTTTTTTTACACTTTAAACGATGAAATTGAACTCATTGAAATGTGAGTCTTCAGTACTTTACTGCTAAACTGTATACCAGGATGATAGAACAATAATTCAAAAAGTTTAAAGAACTACTCCAAAAAACTTATAAAGTAGAAGTGATACTTCATTATTTGCTTATTTCTCATATGCCTGTCTAACTGTGTCTTAATTGTTTTCAAAAAGAGAGTTTGTCAGATCTTTTCATTATGGTATTAAAACATATATAACAATGATGTTTCAACATAATATTAATATTACGGATGGAGTGTCAAAATGTAACCATGCATTTGAGAAAATATATAAAATAGAGATGACTTATAAACATTTAAACACAAGATAACCAAACAGTAGATCAAGTATGATCAGAGTCATTCAAATCTTATTGATCCCATATTTACATTTGAGCTAGGGATAAAAAAAACTTACCAGTTGAATGATTTTAAGCAAGTTTACTATACTTTTAACACAATGCAGAAGTCCTTCATATATTCCCAAGATAATAAGCTGAATGGTACTGTATCTTGAAGAAAAATTCACATCCTCTAAGAATCACTCAAATATGCTTAAAACATATATATATATATATATATATATATATATATATATATATATATATACCAATTAACAACACATTTTACCATAAATTTTTATATGTTTGATGATTCATACCCTTGTAAAAAGACTTGATTTTTCATTTTGATCTGTATAAATATAGCTCTAGATCTGCTATGTCTGTAGCAATAAAAAAAATACTCCCTGTTTGAATCATACCTGATTTAGCAATTTCAGAGCACGTCAAAAGGCTTTTATAGAGCTTGGATCAGTAAGCATTCTGTAAGGATTCAATTCTACTAAACATTCTTATAAGAAAATAATAAATCTTATAAATGAGTTCAAACATGTTTCAATAAAGGAATAATCTTGATTTATATGATAAACTTATAGCAACTTGCACCTAGCAGGAAACTATTTCGCTAAGTAAGAGATTTCGAACAATAATTTCACAACCAAATCTGTAGGAAGCCAACCAAACTCGCTTAACATTTATATCTCGATAAGAAGTAATAATAATATGCATCATTATATTAACAAAACATGCATCAGTACATTAACATATGCAGTATTCGATTATCTGCAACTAGCTTATGGACTGCTTATAGGCAACTAGCTTATGGACTGCTTATAGGCTCTATATGAAATAGCCAGGACAAAAACAAAAAGATTTCCCTTTTACTCCTTCTCTATACAGTCCATATCTATAATTTTTTTTTTTTTTTTTTTCAACCATCTACCAACACCAAACAAACAAAAAAAACTAGCATCCAATGACTTCAAAATATACTTTAAACCAGAGAAGGAGTACCAAAAACGATGTTACCTCCCCCGCACTTAAGATCTTACATTGTCCCAAATGTAATATTCAAGCTAGAGGGTAGCCGGTTCACTACTCGTGTCATCTGAATTTTCATTGTAGTAACTATCTCCACCAACCATTTGATAAAGGTCCTTTGATTCTTCCATCACACTATTAGAGCTTTCTCCGATTACCATCCCCCGAAACAACTCAAAATCCATGTCAACATTCCCATCTAGATAACCTGGATTCTCAAGTTCTGGTTCAGCTGCATATTGTTCATCAATATGTGGTTCTGGTTGTATTTCGGCTTCGCCTTCTCCCTGAAAGTAGTTATTTACTTGTGGTTGAAAATTATCTTCTCCTGCAGGGTAATTGAAGTTCATGTTTTGGAATGCAAAAGGAGGAACAGTAGGGACGTTAGCCATTTTTAGAGCATCTGCCACATTGTTTACAACATTTCCAAAGTAGTATAAAATATTAGCAGTATAAGAGAAATGCTCTGCTTGTATAGCTTGGACTATAGCTAGTTCGCCCCTTATCTTCTTTTGATCAGTGTAAACATTGTCAATTTTATGTTCCAGCCTATCAAAATATGTAGGAAAATCATTAAGCACTGGCGGGGGAATTAAAGGTAATGCAACAGGGGCTTGGCCATTTGGACCGACACATGGTCCTAGAGCACGAAGAGTGCTCAAACCTATATTCGATGGTAAAGCAGATCCAATATCAGCAGTTGGAGGATTTCCATAAGCAGCGATTAATTTGGTTATAGTAGAACCAAAGTAGAGAGATCTCACAGATCTCTTGGTTCTACACTTCTTCATATTAGCACAAATAATTCGCCCAACATTAATCGGTTTCTGTTTCATAATTGCGTAAACCCATGCAGCTCTCATAGGCCTGATTTCATTTGTATTCCTATTTGGTTCTAACCTAGAGCTTAGAATCAACAACCAAACTTTTGCTACCATACTGAGGTTTTTCTGTTGGAACCAGATTTTTTGCCATTTGCATCACTATGCCATTCAAGACCAAAAGGGCACATTTCTTGATCTTGATATATTTCCTCCATATTCGGACGGTTTAAAAATCGCTGCAGATCATCATCATCCGAATTTGGCAATCCATATATTCGGTTAATGATACCTGGAGCAAAGAAAATAGTTTTTCCCCTAACCGTGGAAGTGTTGGTAGCCGCATCCATGTTCGCGTAAAACTCACGAACAAGAAATGCCACAGCACCTCCTGGATTTTGAGTAAATTGCACCAATTTCATTTGCTCAATCTGTTCAAGAATGCAAGAAATTATGTTGCCACTTGCGACAAATGTCAGAAAAACGGTAACATTTCAAAAAGGGATGAAATGCCTCTTAACTCTATTCTTGTGTGTGAAATATTTGATGTTTGGGGTATTGATTTTATGGGGCCTTTTTCTCCTTCAAACGGTTGTGAATATATTTTAGTAGCTGTTGACTATGTTTCAAAATGGGTAGAAGCAATAGCTACTAGAAAAAATGATGCTGCGCGTTGTTTGTGATTTTCTAAAAAAAAATATTTTTTCTAGATTTGGAACCCCACGAGTTATCATAAGTGATCAGGGAACTCATTTTATAAATAAACAATTTGCTAGTTTGTTGTCAAGATATGGAGTCACCCATAAAACAGGAAACACCCTATCATGCTCAAACAAATGGACAAGTAGAAGTATCTAACAGAGAATTAAAAAGAATTTTAGAAAAAACTATTAACTCTTCTAGAAAAGATTGGTCTCTAAAATTAGATGATGCGTTATGGGCATACAGAACAGCTTTCAAAACTCAAATTGGCACATCTCCTTATAAACTAGTTTTTGGAAAAGCTTGTCATTTACCTGTAGAACTAGAACACAAAGCGTATTGGGCTACAAAATTGTTGAATCTAAATCTGCCAGATGCAGGTAAAACACGCTTATTACAGATTAATGAATTGGAGGAATTTAGATTTGAAGCGTATGAAAACGCCAAAATATATAAAGAAAGGACAAAAAGATGGCATGATAATTTCATTCGCCATAAAGATTTTAAAGTTGGAAATCAAGTTTTCTTGTACAATAGTCGGTTGAGACTATTCCCAGGAAAATTTAAGTCACGATGGTCAGGACCGTATATTATAACAGAAGTAACTCCCTATGGTACCATTGAAATACAACATATAAATGGGGGAGAAAAATTTAAAGTTAATGGTCATCGTTTGAAGCCATATATCAGCAGAAACTTTGACAAACAGACTTCAACAATCCTTTTCTCTTAAAAAAAAAAAAAATTAAGTCGAGCTGACGACATTAAACTCAGAACTATTTTCTTCTTCTCTATTAATGTTTTAAGGTTAATAATAAAGACATAATATTTACTCTTAAGTAATTATATATGCTTAAAGTTATAAATTTAAAAAAAAAAAAAGTAAAATATGCATATTTACACTATATGTATATAAGATAAGCTTATGTGCGTTTTTCTATATATATATATATATATATATATATATATTAATTCTATACTTTAATAAAATAACTGAAGAGGCATATTCTTTCAAAGAATGTGTTTCTGTGTGTTCTAAGGAGGTATAAGAGCTTTAATATGTATAAATGTGTGTATGTGTAAATCGTAAATAGTAAAGCTTTGACGTGTTCACATGGATATGTTAAAATGACTGATGAGAACGCCAAAAATTTGACGTGTTCACATGGATATGTTAAAATGACTGATGAGAAAAGCTTTCTTGTATATTCTTTTTGCAGCCTTCTTTCACCTTTTTGGCAATGCATTTAATGTGCTCACTCTTTCCATGTTCTGGAGCAGTAGGATACTTACCAAAAAAAAAAAATTATTATATGGTAAAGATCTTTTATAGATTTTTAGGCTTTATTTTATCTATTTAGACATATATAAAGAGAATATTATTTATTACTATTGTATATAAGCATAGCTTTACTATTTACGATTTACACATACACACATTTATACATATTAAAGCTCTTATACCTCCTTAGAACACACAGAAACACATTCTTTGAAAGAATATGCCTCTTCAGTTATTTTATTAAAGTATAGAATTAATATATATATATATATATATATATATATATATACTCCCTCCGTTTCAATTTATGTGAATATATATATATATATATATAGAAAGACGCACATAAGCTTATCTTATATACATATAGTGTAAATATGCATATTTTACTTTTTTTTTTTTAAATTTATAACTTTAAGCATATATAATTACTTAAGAGTAAATATTATGTCTTTAGTATTAACCTTAAAACATTAATAGAGAAGAAGAAAATAGTCTGAGTTTAATGTCGTCAGCTCGACTTAATTTTTTTTTTTTTTTTTTAAGAGAAAAGGATTGTTGAAGTCTGTTTGTCAAAGTTTCTGCTGATATATGGCTTCAAACGATGACCATTAACTTTAAATTTTTCTCCCCCATTTATATGTTGTATTTCAATGGTACCATAGGGAGTTACTTCTGTTATAATATACGGTCCTGACCATCGTGACTTAAACTTTCCTGGGAATAGTCTCAACCGACTATTGTACAAGAGAACTTGATTTCCAACTTTAAAATCTTTATGGCGAATGAAATTATCAGGCCATCTTTTTGTCCTTTCTTTATATATTTTGGCGTTTTCATACGCTTCAAATCTAAATTCCTCCAATTCATTAATCTGTAATAAGCGTGTTTTACCTGCATCTGGCAGATTTAGATTCAACAATTTTGTAGCCCAATACGCTTTGTGTTCTAGTTCTACAGGTAAATGACAAGCTTTTTCAAAAACTAGTTTATAAGGAGATGTGCCAATTGGAGTTTTGAAAGCTGTTCTGTATGCCCATAACGCATCATCTAATTTTAGAGACCAATCTTTTCTAGAAGAGTTCATAGTTTTTTCTAAAATTCTTTTTAATTCTCTGTTAGATACTTCTACTTGTCCATTTGTTTGAGCATGATAGGGTGTTCCTGTTTTATGGGTGACTCCATATCTTGACAACAAACTAGCAAATTGTTTATTTATAAAATGAGTTCCCTGATCACTTATGATAACTCGTGGGGTTCCAAATCTAGAAAAAATATTTTTTTTTAGAAAATCACAAACAACGCGAGCATCATTTTTTCTAGTAGCTATTGCTTCTACCCATTTTGAAACATAGTCAACAGCTACTAAAATATATTCACAACCGTTTGAAGGAGGAAAAGGCCCCATAAAATCAATACCCCAAACATCAAATATTTCACACACAAGAATAGAGTTAAGAGGCATTTCATCCCTTTTTGAAATGTTACCGTTTTTCTGACATTTGTCGCAAGTGGCAACATAATTTCTTGCATCTTTGATTAGAGTGGGCCAAAAAAAACCAGCTTCAAGTACTTTGGCAGCTGTTCTTCTCCCTCCATAGTGACCTCCTGCAGATCATGACAGTGGTGTAGGATATTATTCATTTCTATCTCCGGTACACATCTCCTGATTATGTCATCTGCACAAAATTTAAACAAGTAAGGATCTTCCCAATAATAATGTTTTGCTTCTTTTTTAAGTTTTTTCTTTTGTTCATAAGAAAAATCTTTTGGAATCCATCCTCCAGCCAAATAGTTGGCAATATCAGCAAACCATGGTGGTCGATTTATAATAGTTGTGACTGAAAATATATGTTCATCAGGAAATTCCTCTTTGATATCTTTTATCTCAGTAGGAGGATTTTCCAAACGAGACAAGTGATCAGCTACCTGATTCTCAGAACCTTTTCGGTCTTTTATTTTCAGATCGAATTCTTGCAAAAGGAGTATCCATCTTAATAATCTGGGTCTAGCATCTTTCTTTGCTAAGAGGTACTTTAAAGCTGCATGATCAGTATAAATTGTAACCTTTGTTCCTATCAAATAGGAACGAAATTTGTCAAATGCAAATACTACTGCCAGTAGTTCTTTCTCAGTTGTAGCATAATTCTTTTGAGCTTCATTAAGTATTCTACTGGCGTAGTAAATAGGCCTGAAAATCTTTTCTCTCTTTTGTCCCAATATTGCTCCAACTGCTATATCACTTGCATCACACATTATTTCAAATGGTTCGCTCCAATCAGGAGAAACAACTATTGGAGCATTAGTCAAATGTTCTTTGAGAATCTTAAATGCTTTTCTGCAATCATCTGAAAATTCAAACTTCACATCTTTTATCAGTAGGTTAGTCAGAGGTTTTGAGATTTTTGAAAAATCTTTTATAAACCTTCTATAAAAACCTGCATGCCCTAAGAAACTTCTAATACCTTTAACAGTGGTAGGAGGGGGTAATCTCGCAATAAGATCAATTTTAGCCTTATCAACTTCTATCCCTTTAGCAGAAATTTTATGTCCTAAAACAATTCCCTCCGTTACCATGAAATGACATTTTTCCCAATTAAGAACTAAATTTGTTTCTTCACATCTTTTAAGCACCAAGGTTAAATGATAGAGACAATCTTCAAATGTCTTACCAAAAAGTGTGAAATCATCCATAAATATTTCAAGAAACTTTTCAGTCATATCTGAGAAAATTGCCAACATGCAATGCTGAAATGTAGCAGGAGCATTGCATAGTCCAAATGGCATTCTTCGATATGCATACGTACCTTGGGGGCATGTGAATGTGGTTTTCTCTTGATCTTCTGGAGCAATTGGTATCTGATTATACCCAGAATATCCGTCAAGAAAACAGTAATAACCATGGCCTGCAACTCTTTCAAGCATTTGATCAATAAAGGGCAAAGGAAAATGATGTTTCCTTGTGGCATCATTAAGTCGTCTATAATCAATACAGACTCTCCATCCTGTGACTGTTCTAGTGGGTATGAGTTCATCATTTTCATTTTTTATTACTGTCATACCTCCTTTCTTTGGTACTACTTGTACAGGACTTACCCAAGGACTGTCAGATATTGGATAAATGATACCTGCTGCTAGAAGTTTCACCACTTCTTTCTTGACGACTTCCTGCATTGCTGGGTTTAGTCTCCTTTGGGGTTGGACTATTGGCTTATAATCATTCTCCATAAGAATCCTGTGCATACAAACAGCTGGACTGATTCCTTTGATATCGGCTATAGTCCATCCTAAGGCTGTTTTGTGTTTTCTCAAGACTCCAATCAATTTGCTTTCCTGTTCTATAGTCAAAGAAGATGAAATGATTACTGAAAATATTTCAGGTTCAAGAAACACATATTTTAAATGAAAAGGAAGTTCTTTGAGATCAGTTTTTAATTGTACTCCTTCTTGTGAGACTTCCTCATTTTCTGATTCTTTTTCTAGTATTTCAGCTTGTTCTCTAATTACGGGGTTATTATCACTTATGGTACCTGACCTAGCAAAACATCTCTCCAATGAGTCAGTAATTAACTGATTATCTTTATATGCTTCTACAAGGTCATCTAGTAAGTCAATTTGAAAACAGGATGATGATGATTCATCCCCAGGAAATTTCATCATTTTCTGCATGTCAAATATTACTCTTTCCTCATCGACTCGCAATATTAGTTGTCCTTGATGAACATCAATAATTGCTCTTCCTGTTGCGAGAAATGGTCTACCTAAAATTAATGGTACCTCAGTATTTTCTTCCATTTCAAGCACTATAAAGTCTACTGGGAATACAAATTTGTCAACTCTGACAAGGATATTTTCAATAATTCCTTTTGGTTTCTTAGTACTTTGATCAGCTAATTGAAGAGACACACCAGTATCTTTCATTTCACCAAGTTCTAATTTCCTGAAAATTGAAAAAGGCATTAGATTTATTGAAGCACCTGAATCACATAACGCCTTTTCAAAGTTAGTACCTCCCACAGTACAAGGAATTGTAAAACTTCCTGGATCACCAAGTTTCTGTGGGAGCTTATTTTGAAGTATAGCACTACATTTTTCCGTAAGCTTAACCACCGAAACTTCTTCCAATTTTCTTTTACTTGATAGAACTTCTTTGAGAAATTTAGCATATGAAGGCATTTGTGTCAAAACATCTGTGAAAGGTATGTTAATGTAAAGTTGCTTCAAAATATCTAGAAACTTTGAAAACTGTTTGTCAAGATTTTCTCTTTTCATCTTTTGGGGAAAAGGGAGAGGTACAGAGTGAGGATTTGTCATCAATTCATTTTCTTGTACCTTTTTTCCTTTATCTTTTTGTTCTTTTAGAAGTCCGGAGTCTCTTTTATTCTCTCCTTCATTTACCTTTTCCACTTCCTGTGGCTTTCCTTCTCTGTCTGCATATGGATCATCAAGAGATTTACCTGATCGTAGAGAGATGGCTTTGAGGTGTTCTTTTGGGTTTCTCTCAGTGTTGCTTGGTAGAGAACCTTGAATTTGTCCAGACATGAGGGTTGCTAATTGGCTTACCTGAATTTCCAAATTCTTGATAGCTGAATGTTGACTTTCAACCTTCTCATCAGTAGTCTTAATGAATTTGTACATCAGGTCTTCAAGGCTTTGTTGATGAGCTCTTTGGGGCTGCTGCTGATATTGTTGAAAACTTTGTTGCCCTCTATTTTGATTTTGAAAACCAGGTGGTCCCTGTACCTGCTGCTTTTGATTAAAATATCTTTGAGGATTTTCAGCACCATTAGGATTACTCCATTGAAATCCTGGATGTTTTTGTGCCATGGGACTGCCAGATGAGTAATTGTTCTTATAACCAATCATATTTACCTGTTCTTCATTTTGTGTTGAGGCTTGACATTCATGATTTGGATGATTACCTTGACAAACATCACAATTCTCAAGTTGGGATGATGTGTGAGCACCTATCTGAAAAGCCTCAACTTTTTGTGTTAAGGTGGCAATCTGTTGTGTCAATGAACTCAATGCTTCAACTTGATTTACTCATGCTGTTTTCTTGATAATCATTCTATCTGAGGGCCATTGAACAGCATTTTCTGAAATTTCATTAAGCAATTGCATTGCTTGTGTAGTAGTTTTTCCCATTATTGATCCTCCTGATGCTGCATCAATCACATTTCTAGCAGATGGTTTAAGACCGTGATAGAAAATATATAAAATGTCAGGGTCTTGGATACCATGATGTGGACATTTTCTTAACATTGTTGCTAATCTTTCCCATGCTTGGTATACAGATTCAGAATCTGTCTGCATAAAATTATTGATTTCTTGCTTCATTTTAAATGTTTTTGCAGGTGAAAAATATTTATTAAGAAATGTTTGGGTCATTTGGTCCCATGTTGTAATGGATCCTCTTGGTAGACTTCGCAACCATGTTTTGGCTTCACCTTTTAATGAAAAAGGAAAAAGCCGCAACCTGATAGCATCTGTTGTGACTCCATTATACCTGCAGGTCTCAACTAATTCAAGAAAATCAATTAAATGGGTGTGAGGATCTTCACTCGCATCACCAGTAAACTCACATGACTGTTGAATGGTTTGAATCAAGCCTGTGCGGATTTCAAAGTTGTTTGCTGCAATTGGTGGTCTCCTCACACTTGATTCTCCTTCAAAATGATCTGGCCTTGCATAATCACGAAGTATTCTATCATGTCGAGGTACCACCTCATCAAACTGTTCTTCTACTTGATGTGGTGGAAGTTGGTTGTTGAGTTCTTCGTTCTCCATTTCCTTTATTGTGAAAATTTGAGATCGTGAGGTTTGTTCTTTTCGCAACAACCGTAAGGATTTTTCAATTTCAGGGTCGTATTTGACTAGTTCTCTAGAAGAGGAACGGTTCATACACTTTCTAAAATTTATGTAGAAACGTTAAGATAATTAGACAATAAAACTAAATCTCAAATTAGTAGCAAAACAATTAATCTGCAATAGACTTTAGCCAATCCCCGGCAACGGCGCCAAAAATTTGACGAGTGTCTGGCGTGTGTATAAATTAGACTCGTACTCTGTCATATTATAGTATAGAAAGATGTCGAACCCACAGAGATTGGTTTATCTATTCTACAGACGTTTCTTATTTTAATCACTATTTGAGAAAATCAGAAAGAGTTGAGTTGTAAATTAATTAGTTAAAATGCATGAATAGAGTAGTAGAAAATATTTTACTTTTCCCAAATATAATAAAATGGTGTTGGGATCCAGACTTCACTTAATATTTTTATGTGCAGTAGGTATATTTATTCTTCAATTTCTATTTCTCTTAAATGTATAAATGCCTCTTACGATTACATTTATATATTATTACTTAAGTTAACAATTAATTGCACTCCTCTCGGTTATACAAATTAAGCGTCAAAGTAGTAACATTAAAGAGCCAGAAATATATGCTTAAGCTGAAACATGCTCCTTTTTTAGTAAGTCCCTTTCGGTTACCCTACTTGTTATAACTGACTATTACCATATTCGCCTCTTTCGATTACAAATAATAGTAGAATCAAGTTTAACATATAAGAGTTAGATGTCACTAAAATAAAGTTAACATCTATCAATACCAAATTTAACTAAATTACTTCTTCCGCCTCTTTCGATTACAAAATTAGTAAGAAGTTAAAATATAGTACGAAGTAGATAGATGTTAACAAATTAAATAACACCCAACTATAAAGCATATAAAATTTAAATGAAAAGCTTCAGCTCAAGTATGTGAATTTGAGGAATAATATCTACTATTATATAAAAATATTAAGATCCGTCTTTCTCCCAACACAAGAAAAGTTACTCCATAATGGAGTTAATACTGACAACGGAAATATTCTTGCCCATTAAATAAGAAAATAGAAAGAAATATTCAAAAGAATAATTCCCCTATTTAATTAAAAACGGGAACTAAAGTAATTTCCTACACTGAATAACTAAAGAAATTGATATTTAAAACTAAAAATAGAAAGCAAGATATAAAGTTCTGCTGCCCCCCTTTTTAGTAGCCTCAAGTTCCCATTTTATAGGTGTACTTGAGTGCTTATTTGACAAAAAAGTGACTTTACGTCACTTTGGTTTGCAGTTGGTCGTCACGGGCTTGCATGCAAGCTTTTGATTTCCTTTATGTAATTTTCTTTTTCATTTCTCTTCATTTATTTATTTTCTCTTACTTATTTATGGTATTTCCTGCAAATAAAATATAAATATTAGTATTAGGATTAAAAAATGAGACTTATTTATGCATGATATTTTCTTCCTATCACGCATTTATTTGCTTCAAACTTGCATGCTAACCGGTTTTTAATATTGAGAAAAATGAAAAGAAAAATATTATTTTCAAAATGGTTTGTTTTTCTTACTTAAAAAGACAAAAAAAATGTTTTTCTTTTTATAAGAAAAAATAAAAATGTGTGATTATTCTTTAAAAAAAATAGTTTAGTTGTTTTTAATAAAATAAAATAAAAAAATAGTTTGTTTCATTTACAGATGTAGTTGTTTTGTTTAACCGAACTACACTGGTTTGATGCTCACCGGATGTGAGATAAGTAGGCAATCCTCATCGAGTCCAACCTCCCATTTTTGCAACAATTGCCAAAAATGTCAAAATTTTAATTTTCCTCATGAATAAGTCCGGTGATGCCGTTTTTGTCAAAAATAGCCAAATGTTCCCGAAAGGGACGCCAGAAGGCTGATTTTGCATAAACAGCCACCTTTGGGTCATTGTTTTTTAAATATTTTTACCGATTGACCCATACACAGCCTTAGAATCTTCGTCCCCGAGATGTTGAAAGGTTGTGTTTGCAATATTTGGTTTTATTGAAAAAAAAGAGTCTTAATTAAGTCGGGTAATGCCGTTATTATAGAAATAGCCAAATGTTCCTAAAAGGGGCGCCGAAAGACTGACTTTACATAAACGGTCGTTTTAGGGTATTTTTTGATTTTTGACCAATTAGCCCTCACAGCCTTGGAATCTTCGTCCCTGAAGTATTAAAGGGCCGTATTAGGAAAATCGGATTTTTTTTAGAAAAATAGTTAGTCATTTTTTATGTATATATATTTTGAAATAACCAAGGAAGAAAAATAAAAATAAATCACCTTACTAAACGTGCAGGATGAGCACAAGTGAAAACAAACCTTTCACCATCTTTAGCGAGGTCCCTCTCTAGCTCCATATGTGGTGGAACTATCTGGAAGAAAGCAACAAAGAAATATTGGTCAAAATCTTGGGGGGTCTCACTGGTCTACTAAATATCAAGGCAAGGTCGGATGTCATTGAGGCCTTACTACCATTTTGAGATCCAACTCAAAATGTGTTTCGCTTTGTTGATTTTGAGCTTACACATACGTTGGAGGAAATAGCAGGTTATGCCAGATTGGAAGGGAATCTGAGAAATCAATATCTATTATCCCTGAGGCCAGTATCTCCACACCGCTTTCTGGATTGGTTAAATATCAGTCGAACTGTGCAAAATAGAGATTTATCTAAAGGATGTTGCACCCTCCAATTCTTATATCAATGTTACGGTAATCCATGTGGTTTTGACAAACCAAATTTGGGTCTAACTCATGCTGGACACAGAGGAAAATGGGAAGCAAGAAGAACTTTGGCATTCATAACTACAATTTTGGGAATCGTGGTTTGCCCGAGACACGACAATAAAATAGAGATAAGTCTCATAGGGATGGTTGACGTCGCAATGAAAAGGGCGGACATCACTTCAGTTGTGGATACAAGAATATCTCTATCATCAAGTAGGGCACATGAACCATGGATTGGCCAGTTTGAACTGCATTGAAAAATTCAAGAAACGGGTAGAAAGTGTCATGTTCCTCGAAGGCACTGAATATTGGTTTACACGATTAAGATCCCTAATAGCATATCTAATTGAATGGGCATTCAAATGGTTACCCGTTACTGAGGTAATATACATGTTGGCAAAAGAGTGTTATATTCCTTTAATGGGTGTCCGTAGTGTCCAACCATATGCTCCCCATTGGGTATTGCGGCAATTAGAAAGGTTCCAGACTATCCCTAATGATGAAGATTTTAGCAAACATGTTATTGAGCTAAGTCCAAAAGCCACATTTCTGAAAGATACAATTCGTAAACTATGGCATGAATGTAGATTCCTTGAGCTCAAAACTATAGTATGCAATTTGACCAAAGGCGAAGCAGATCCAAAATATAATGCACGGTTTGGAAAAAGATTCCAAACTCATCAAAGGCCTGCTAAAAGGGCCCATGTCCATCAATTCTCGGATGATTCGCGAGAACAATGGGCTTGGTTGACAAGAGAAGAAAATTATCGGGTCGAAATTGGCAAGCTGAAACAGCAAGGTGCGGACTTAAAGTATGAAAATGTCTTGTAGCCTGATGTTCATAAAGGTAAAAGGAGCAAGTTGGCCCAAGAGAATGGGATGCTAAAAGCCCAAATCCAACAACTAAGAATAGATTCTGAAAACCAACCAAAGAGTCAATCGGATAAAAGATTAATAGAGAGGTTGGAAGATCAAGTCTTTGACCTCCAAAGGAATTTGGAAAAATCTGAAACCCAGATAGCAGAGATTGTATCCGGGTGGACAAGCGGCATGAGGGAAAGAGCAAATCATTTGCAACAGTTAAAGAGGGAATACGAAGGAAACATCTCTATATTAAGAGAAACAATATCCACTCTAGAAGGACGTCATTCCAGGCAAGCCAGAAACTTCAAGGCTGACAAAGAATGTTGTCATGACTTAATGGCGCGAATGGAGAAGCAGATGCAAGAACTTCAAGATCAACTCCTCTTCAATGCTCAGGTGTTGGGATCAAGAAATTAGCAAATAGAGCAACTGCTTATAGAGAAGGATAGGGTCAGGGGTAGAATTGAAGAGATTGGACACTACATCACAATGAGGTGCTTGGCATGTGAGCAAATGCCCCGTCACAACCTCTTTACTTCAATCATGGGAAGAATCCATAAAATTATGGATAAATTGAGAAGCTTGCATAGGGAACTTGCGCCAAACCCGCGGAAAGGCCGAATGATGCCTCGCGGGCACCAAAACTCAAAGCCTTAATGTTCAAGTTTTTGCTTGTTGTCTTAAGAGTCTGTTGTCTTCCATCTTTCTTCTGCTCATAATAAATCATGTTAGTAGTGTGAATTCTATTTTTTTTATGTTTTTCAAAGGATAGTTGGTTTGTAATCGCAACGTTGTTAAAAAAATAAAAGATTCCCAAAATTTTGTGTTTTTATTTTACTATATTTCATGTCAAAACTAAGCCCGGTCTGATTTACGCGGGGACGTGATGCGTAGTCAATCCACATAAGATTCGACCACCACTAAAAAAGAAAAAATAAATAAAAATGAAATAATAATAAAAGAGAGGAAGATTCCCTAAAACACTTTGAAGGCACGAATAAAACAAGCCGGGACGATGCATGCGGTTAGAGCAAGAACATGTTAGAAATGGTTAACTACTTAGGAACATTGCATCCCCAATGTGTAATTGCCAAATCTGTTAAAACTTTAATGCTAACAAGTTTGTTGTTTTCTAAATACCAGACAGTTAGTTGTTAGGGCATTCTGGCATCACATCATTATCAAACCAGATCAAAAAGACCTATACCGCTAAGCATGTCTACTTCAGAATACAGCATCGAGGAAGAGAGGCCAGTAAGCCAACTGCTAAAAGAGGTAATAGAGAAGATAGAAAGGATAGGGTTGGAAATTCATGCGATGCAGTTAGCCTTGGCCAAAGTGCAGAAGAGCCCTGAAATACCTATTACTCCTACTTTAGGGCATATGCCAGAAAACCCTTACCCTAGCCCTTCAACAAACCCACCGAGTCATCATTACTATCAGGAGAGAAGCCCCTATGATACCCAAGCTCCGACTCCCAATCAACATTTTCTACCACCAAGCATTCTTGTTTTTATGGGACCCCCACCAGCCACAATGCATAGATCAACTAGTGAGCCATTATTTTAGGCTCATGATGCTCAATATTATCCCCCGAGCCTACGTTCAATGCACTAGAACCCCATACCCATAACCCTCACTTGGAAATCCCGCCGAAGATTGAAAAGCCGACAAAGATCCCAGAACAAGATAAGGTAATGAGGAAGTCCAAGAGCCTGGAGCAAAGCTTCAGGAGCATGCATGGGTTGGGCAATCAGGTCAATGTGGCCTACAAGGATCTATGCCATTTCCCCGACGTCCACTTACCAGCCGGGTTCAAGATGCCCAAGTTTGACTTATACGAAGGGAACGTCGATCCCATGGCATATTTACGTGGCTTCTGTAGCAAAATGAGAGGGGCTGGTGGCAAAGATGAGCTACTGATAGCTTATTTTGGCCAAAGCTTAAGTGGATCGGCACTTGAATGGTATACCAGACAAGATCCCAGCAAGTGGTACACTTGGGATGATCTGGCGCAACCTTTTGCAGGTCACTTCCAATACAATCTCGAGATAGTTCCTGACCGTCTCACATTACAGGGGACTGGGAAGAAGTCTGGTGAAAGCTTCCGCGAATTTGGTTTCCGCTGGAGAGAACAAGCAGCTAGGTTGATCCTCTTATGAGAGAGGGGGAAATGATGGACTACTTCCTACAAATGCTGGACCCAACTTACTTTGGTCACTTGGTGACAACAAATGGAAAATCTTTCAATAAAGTAGTAAAGATAGGGGTTATGATAGAGGAGGGACTGAGGTACGATAAAATCCTGAATTACTCAGTGCTTAAGGAAACAACCCAGGCTATTCAGAGCGGCATAAGAGGTGTGCTGGGGAGGAAAAAGAAAGAAGAAATTTTCCACGATTGAAGCAGGCAGTTGGTCAGGGCCAGCAAACCATACTACAATCAACCCAGACCCCACAATCCAAATTATCCATATTCCTCATACATCCCACCACAACACTACTATCCACAGCAGGAACCATACTTTTCCGTACACCAAGCACAAACATACACTCAACCAATGGTTCGTGCGCAATGGCACGCACTGGCTCCCCAAAATGCATATGCACCTCCACAGAACACCTATCCAATTCCATAGAACACATACCCACCACCCCAAAATTCCTATCCTCCACCAATGGCCTATAGGAACCCTCCAGGGACAGATTTTCGCGGAAATCAAGCTTCTAAAAATGACAGGCTACAGAGACAAAGAGCCTTTATTGAATTGGGAGAAACCTATATCGCCTTGTTCTACAAATGAAAGCAGTTAGGTTTGTTGAGTCCCGTCGAACCTAGGATTCCAAATCCCCCACCCCAGAATGTAAACAAATCGAAAAGCTGCAAGTACTGCTCAGGAATGCTAGGGCATGATACTAAGAAACGTTGGAGATTTAAACATACGGTACAAGATCTTATTGATGCCAATAAGATTGAGGTCCAGGCGCCGAAAGTGTCCAACATCAATCAGAACCTATTACCAACATACCACGAAGCTTATATGATTGAGCTCGTGCATGAAGGAAGGGAGATAAAGAAACAGTTGCAAACAATAATAACGATCTGGGATACCCCAAAATAAAAGCCGATCGATAAGGAAGCAGGGGTAAATGTGGAGAAGTTGGAGGTTAACCATGTGGTGATATTGGGGAAGAATCCAGTAATTACTCCAAAGAAATTAGAAGCAACCAAAGTGGTAGTATTGGGAGCATCATCTGCACCCGTATTTGTTATAAAGGGAGTTTGCCGGGAACTGATCATCATCAAGCATGTAGTCCAATTGACAGTGACTAGCAGCAAGGCCGTACCTTGGAAGTATGAGAAAGCGGTGGTAATGTACAAATGCAAGAAAGTGGAAGAAGAGATATGTGAGGCTTAGAGGTTAACTCGTTCGGGAAGATGCTTTGCTCCCATCGAGTTAAGCAAGTCTAGTCCAGCATTGGCAAAAAAGCCAGTAATGGAAGAAAAAGCTGAAGAGTTTCTGAAGAAAATGAAGACACAAGACTACTCCATTTTGGAACAATTAAGAAAGACTCCAGCTCAAATTTCGTTGTTGTCTTAACTGATTCATTCCAACGATCATTGCCAAGAACTGATGAAAATCCTGAACGAGGCTCATATTTCGGATAAAATCTCTGTAAATAGTGCAAAAAATCTTGAAGTAAATCGGGTGACCTTTTCTGATAATGAGTTACCGACATAGGGTACAGAACACAACAAGACCTTGTATTTAACCGTGAAATGTGAAGACTCGGTGGTCACCCGAGTATTGGTTGATAATGGTTCAAGTGCCAATATCTGTACTTTGGCTACTTTGAACAAGCTAAAATTGATCATGACCGGATTCACAAGAACAACGTCTGTGTCCGAGGTTTCGATGGAGGTGGTACCGATACGGTGGGTGACATCATACTGGAATTGACCATTGGCCCAGTAGAGTTCACCATGGAATTCCAAGTGGTTGATGTAGTAGTATCATACAATCTTCTACTTGGGCGACCTTGGATCCATGGTGCCAAAGCGGTACCTTTTACATTACACCAGATGGTGAAATTTGAATGGGACAGGCAGGAGATAGTGGTGCACGGAGATGACGGTACAAGCCTTGTGGGAGATGATATTGTGCCATTCATAAAAAATGATGACGACAAGAGACCATACGTGTACCAGGTTTTCGACGGGGTTTCAGTGGATAAAATTTCTGAATGAGAGAACCTCCCACTCCCCAGGATAGCTCCCGCAACCATCATGATAGTTTCAGAGATGCTGGTTAATGGGTTCGTGCCAGGAAAAGGTATGGGGGGCGAGCTTCAGGATATTTTTCAGCCTATATCCTTGCTCGAAATTTTTGGGACCTTTGGACTGGGGTTCAAACCTACTGTGGCAGATGTACAGCGAGCCAAGAAAATGAAGAAAAGAGTTTGGGTTCTCCCCAAGCCAGTTCCGCGCCTTTCCATATCTTTTGTTAAAGCAAGTGCCAAGAGGTCGTCGGTCCCGAAAATTCTCGGACCATTGATTAGGGTGGACGGGTATTTGAATCAGAGCTTTGAAAAGATATTCGCTGATGTCCATGTGATAGAAACTGGAGAAGGCTCCAGCAGAGCAGACATACAGTTCGTGGGACCTAAGGCCAGAATCAATAAGTGAACGATTACCCCTCTTCCTACTCGAAGGGAGTCTTGGTAGTGGCTCTTGATTTTCTTTCATGTTACCTGGATTATTCCATAATTGTAATATTCTCTTTTGGTTTTCTTTGTATTCAGTAAAGTGTGAAACTTTGTTATTCCGCATTTTTAATGAAAACGAAAGTTTCCTTTCCTTTTCCTGTTTTAATTTTTATGTCTTCTTTTTCTTTCTAAACAGTTCTTTTTCTACTGGTCCTAACAACATGGCATGCGCAACGGATCTTCGACCTAGTCTAAAAAATCAATCTGACACTGACTTAGTTGTACAAGAGGTTGATTACGATAACGAGGATAAACCTAATGTGGCAGATGTACAGCGAGCCAAGAAAAAGAAGAAAAGAGTTTGGGTTCTCCCTAAGCTAGATCCGCGCCTTTCCAGATCTTTTGTTAAAGCAAGTGCCAAGAGGTCGTCGGTCCCAAAAATTCTCGAACCATTGATTAGGGTGGACGGAGATTTGAATCATATTCGATGATGTCCATGTGATAGAAGCTGGAGAAGGCTCCAGCAGAGCAGACATACAGTTCGTGGACCGAAGGCTAGAGTCAATAACTGGACGATTACTCCTCTTCCTACTCGAAGGGAGTCTTGGTAGTAGGCTCTGGAATTTCTTCTTGTTTCCTGGATTATTCCAGAATTGTAATCTTCTATTTTGGTTTTATTTGTATTCAGTAAAGTGTGAAACTTTGTTATTCCGCATTTTTAATAAAAACGAAAGTTTCCTTTCCTTCTCCCGTTTTAATTTTTGTGTCTTCTTTTTCTTTCTAAACAGTTCTTTTTCTACTGGTTCTAACGACATGGAATGCGCAATGGATCTTCCACCTAGTCTAAAAAATCAATCTGACTCTGACTTAGTTGTATAAGAGTTTGATTACGATAACGAGTCTGAATATGACGAGGATAAAGCCTTCGAGGAAATAAACAGAGAATTTTGCCAGTTCGAAGAGAAACCAAAGCCTAATCTGAATGACACTGAAGCTGTCAATTTAGGGGATGCGGACGATATCAAGGAAACCAAAATCATCATCCACATTGAGCCAAGTATTAGGGAGGAATTAATCAAAACCCTCATTAAGTTCAAAGATATTTTTGCACGGTCATATGATGACATGCCAGGATTAAGCACCGATCTAGTGGTTAACAAATTGTCCACTGACCCGGCATGCCCTCCTGTCAAGCAAAAATTGAGGAAATTTAAGACAGATATGAGTGTGAAGATCAAAGATGAAGTGACCAAGTAGCTACAAGCAAAAGTTATTCGCATCACTCGATATCCCGGTTGGTTGGCCAATGTGGTACCGGTGCCGAAGAAGGATGGGAAGATAATGGTATGTGTTGACTACCGCAATCTCAACAAGGCGAGCCCTAAGGATAATTTTCCATTGCCCAATATCCATAGCTTGATCGATAATTGCGTCGGGCGTGAGATCAGATCCTTTGTGGACTGCTATGCAGGATATCATCAGATCTTAATGGATGAAGAAGATGCAGAAAAGACAACTTTCATTACGCCATAGGGAACTTACTGCTACCGGGTAATGCCATTCGACCTGAAGAATGCTGGGCAAACGTACATGAGAGCAATGACTACTGTACTTCATGACATGATACACAAAGAGATTGAAGTATACGTGGATGATGTGATCATAAAATCCATGCGTCAAGAAGACCATGTAGCAGACCTAAGGAAGTTCTTCTAAAGACTTCGAAGGTATTATATTAAGCTTAACCGGGCCAAATGTGCCTTTAGGGTTCCGTCAGGAAAGCTACTAGGATTCATCGTCAGCCGGCGAGGCATTGAGTTGGACCCATCAAAGGTTAAATCCATCCAGGATTTGCCACCGCCGAAGAACAAAACAGAGGCGATGAGTCCGTTGGGAAGATTAAATTATATCAGTAGGTTCATTGCTCAACTTACGGTGACTTGTGAGCCTATATTTCGGTTGTTAAAGAAAGATGTTGCGGTAGAATGGATGACAGAATGTCAGGAAGCATTTGACTGAATCAAGGGGTATCTGTCAAATCTACCCGTAATGGTTCCACCTGAATCGGAAAGACCACTAATTCTCTATCTGACGGTACTAGAGAATTCATTTGGCTACGTACTGGGGCAACACGACAGTACATGGAGGAAGGAGCGAGCCATCTATTATCTCAGCAAGAAATTTACAGTATATAAGGTTAAGTACACTTAACTATAGAAGACATGTTGCGCCCTAACTTGGGTAGCACAAAAGTTAAAACATTATCTGTCATCATATACTACTTATCTCATTTCACGTTTGGATCCATTGAAGTATATCTTCCAAAAGCCTATACCCACAGGGAGATTAGTGAAATGGCAGATATTACTAACAGAATTTGACATTGTCTATGTGACGAGGATGGACTTGAAGGCTCAAGCGTTGGCTGATCATTTAGTTGAGAACCCTGTTGATGAAGAATACAAGCCATTGATGACGTATTTCTCTGATGAAGAAGTGATGCATATAAACGAGGTAGAATCGACTGAGGAACCGGGATGGAAGCTTTTCTTTTATGGAGCCACAAATTCAAAAGGAGTTGGAATATGAGCGGTACTCATTTTAGAAACGGGACATCACTATCTTGTTACGGTGCAACTGCGTTTCTATTGTACCAACAACATGGCTGAATATGAGGCCTGCATTTTGGGGTTACACTTAGCCGCAGACATGGATGTCCAGGACGTCTTGGTTTTGGGGGACTCGAACCTCCCGGTACATCATATTCAAGGTGAATGGGAAACACGGGATTTGAAACTTATACCATATCGGTAGTGCTTGCATGATTTGAGCAAGCGATTTCGATCGGTGGAGTTCAGACACATTCCGAGAGTTCATAATGAGGTTGCCGATGCATTGGCCACCTTAGCGTCAATGTTGCACCACCTAGATAAAGTTCATGTTGACCCATTGCATATCTAGGTTCACGAGCAACATGCTTATTGTAGCATGATAGTGGAAGAAATGGATGGCGAGCCATGGTTTTATGATATCAAAGAATACCTCCGAATGGGGATATACCTGGAACATGCAACTCGAGATCAAAATAGAGTTATTCGATGATTGGCAAATGGGTTTTTCCTCAGTGGAGGAGTGTTGTACAAAAGAACCCCAGATTTGGGATTGTTGAGATGTATAGACGCGAATCAAGGCATGACAGTAATGGCAGAGGTCCATGCCAGAGTTTGTGGGCCGCATATGAGCGGATATGTATTAGCGAAGAAGATTCTACGAGTAGGATATTACTGGCTCACTATGGAGCGTGATTGTATCAGCTTCGTGCGGAAATTCTATCAATGTCAGGTACACGGAGATTTGATTCATTCTCCGCCAACAGAATTGCATACAATGTCAGCACCATGGCCATTTCTTGCATGGGGCATGGATATCATTGGACCGATTGAGCCGGCAGCTTCCAACGGTCATAGTTTCATTCTGGTAACCATTGATTATTTCACCAAATAGGTAGAGGAAAAGACCTTCAAGTCAGTGACCAAGAAGGCAATGGTGGATTTTGTCCATTCCCATATCATTTGTAGATTTGGGATCCCAAAGGTAATCATCACAGATAACGGTGTTAATCTTAATAGCAGCTTGATGAAATAAGTATGTCAACAGTTCAAGATTACACATCGTAATTCTACCCTGTATCATCCTAAGGCGAATGGTTCAGTTGAGGCGGCTAACAAAAACATAAAGAAGATTTTGAGAAAAATGGTAGAAGGGTCCAGACAGTGGCATGAAAAGCTACCCTTTGCATTATTGGGTTATCGCACTATTGTTCGTACTTCAGTTGGTGAAACTCCTTATTTGTTGGTATACAGAACTGAAGTAGTAATATCAGCAGAGGTTGAAATTCCGTCCCTCCAGATTGTCGTTGAAGCCGGGATTGATGACGATGAATGGGTCAAAGCTCGACTTGAGCAGTTGACCTTAATTGATGAAAAGAGATTGGCAGCTGTATGTCATGGCTAGTTGTATCAAAAAAGAATGGCAAGAGCATACAATAAGAAGGTGCGCCCCGGGAAATTTGAAGTAGGGCAGCAAGTATTGAAACAGATTCTCCCATATCAGGTCGAAGCAAAAGGCAAGTTCGCCCCTGTAAACGCGTGATTTTTGACCCTCCCCGGTATTTTTTATATTTTTAGCGTAAAATATTTACTTTAGTTTTAATATAGCTATTTTAGCTAAATTTGACTCTTTTACTTTATTTTTACCTCAAAATGAAAAATAACAAAAATATGGTTTTATTAATGTTTCGTAGTTATTTTAAACTTGAAAATATAAAAATAGTACTTTATATTTTTATCTTTTTATAAAAACGAAAATAATAAAAAAATAGTTTCATTAATATTTTGTAGTTATTTTAAACTTGAAAAATATAAAAAATAGTTTTATTTTAATTATAAGTATTATAGTTATTTTGATTACCTAGGATTAATTAAATAACACCATTCTCGGTTCCGGGCGAAGAATAATATTCGGGTTCAAACTACCCGGTTTTATAATTTTCGGACCTAGCCCGTAATAAACCGAGTCCACTACACTAAGGGGGGACAATACATAATGGATGAGGAATAAGAACAAAGACAAGAAGAAAAAGACAAAGGGATAAAAACAAGAAGAAAAAAACAAAAAAAGGCATGGAGCTTATTTTAAAAAAAATAAATAAATAAATAAATAAATAAAAGAATAAAAAGTACAATACACATACTATACTCTTCTTCTTTAAAAAGAAGAAGAGAGAACGGGGGATACAGGTGATGGATTGAAAAGAAAAGATTTGAAAAAGAAAAGATTGAAAAACAAAGAAAGAAAAATGAAAGAGAAAGGAGAGAAAACAAAACAAAGAAGAAGGAAAAAACCAAAGAAAAAGAAGAAGAGAAACGGAAAAACAAAGAAGAAAACAAAAGAAGAAGAAAACGAAACAAAAGAAGAAAAACGAAACAGAAAGAAGAAAAAAACCAAACAGAAAGAGGGAAAAAAACGAAACAGAAAGAAAAAAACGAAAAGAAGAAAAAACGGCAGCAGGGGAGGTCGTCGTTTGATTCGAGTTCTGTCCGGAGAGGTCGAGGTTTGAGATCGTCATAAAAGGTTCGTTTTCTCGTTGTGTACGTTGGAAATATGCAGAAATAAAGGTGCATGTTCTTTTCCGATATTGTTCTTCTCATTAATATTTTGGATCGTTTCGCATTTGATTTAGTTTCGTATGATTCAGATTATTTTTTGTAAATATATGATTCGGTTGAGCATGCAATTTCACAATTAATGGTGGTCTTGTAGTGTCGAAATTAGTTAATAAAAATAACTAATCCTTCACATGCTCGCCAACTAGTTATGCTTCCGTTGTTTATGTAGTTGCTCGTCGTAGTCTTGAATTTGCTCACTTAGTTATCTACTCGTATGTTTACTCGAATTGGTTATAGTTGAGCATGATTTTGTCACCTTATCGAAATTGGTTCCTTGTTCCTCAACCGAACGGCGGAATTAGATTAAAGGAATCGGGGGCGTATTTCATGTGACCCGACTCCAATTTTGAACAAGGTTAAATAAAGCGTGTCATGGACCACGGGCGCATTTCATGTAGCGTGGTTTGCAACATGTTCTAAATAATCTCGAATTAATTCTTAAATGAATATAGCGGAATGTAGTTCTCTTTAAAATCAGAATTAGAGGTGTGCCTCGCCTAACAAAATTATACAAATTGCGGGGCCCTCATAAATGTATATATATAAAAATACTTAGACTTCGGGATCAACCGTATAGCGAATTTTATGGTGTTCTCCAAAGATAATAAATGCGTAGTTGCTTTAATCACGTATTCTAATACTACCTTCTCAAATACGGGTGCACATTTATGTGACCCAAATCTAAATCTCAACGAAGTCGAAACGTGTCAAAAGTCACGGGTGCACTGGTGCAACGTGGTTCGAGATACGTTTCTACTCCGTTGTAATTCATTTAAAACAATAAACAATAAAAGGGTAATGAGCCCTTAAACAATAAGGGAGACGAGCCTCGCCAAAATAACACGCAAATTGCGGGGCCCTCAACAGACGATTATTACGAAAAATGTTTAGATTCCGGGATGTGTTGTTTAGCGTATTCCACGGCCTTTCCCGAACACAAAACGCGTTAGTATCTTTAGGCGCGTATTTAATAATCTTATCTCCTTAAACTCGAGTGCACATTTATGTGACTCAAATCCAAATCTCAACGGAGTCGAAATGTGTTGACAACCACGGGTGCACCGGTGCGACGTGGTTCGAGATACATTTTCACAACGTTGCAATTCTTTGTTAAAATAATAATAATAATAATTCTTATAATAATAATAATAATCAAAAGAGGTTAAAAGTTAAAATTTGCACAGAGGTTAAAGCACATTGTAAAATCAGATAAAGAGACCAAATACGATGATTGAGCGACCGTGCTAGAACCACGGAGCCCGGGAATGCCTAACACCTTCTCTCGGGTTAACAGAATTCCTTATCCGGATTTCTGGTTCGCGGACCGTAATACAGAGTCAAACCTTTCCTCGATTCGGGATTCGAACCGGTGACTTGGGACACCATAAATTTTCCAAGTGGCGATTCTGAATCTCTTAATAAATGAATCCCATGTCGATTGTCCTTTAATTGGAGAAACTCCTTTACCAAGCCCTTCGCGGGGTGCGCGCCTGCGTAAAAAGGAGGTGTGACAGCCCCAAATTAGCAAGCGCCTTATATTGTGACCAGAGTATTGCCCAACAGCACTTTATGTTTGACGGATATCGAAGGAAGATGCATCGACATGGCTATATATTCTAATGCAGTCAAGAGATACTATGTGTAATTTCTTTGATCATGATAGTGATCTATTCGTTTATTTGTATTTGGTTCTTATTGGATAATAAAATGACAGAGGCAATTCTTTCCTTCATCCAAACACTTTCAATCTTTGCTTTCCCCTTTTGATCCTTACTTATTCTTTCATACCCCTCTCTTGGAATCATTAAAGAAAACGAAAAAATGAAAAAAAAAAAGAGAAAACGAGAAAAATAATAAGAAAATCACAGGAAAACAAACTATAGTGAACTACGTTCGACCTGATTCCTCAAAGAGGATACGTAGGCGCCTCATGGCTCGGTAGCAAGGTGACAAAGTGTCGCAGAAAAATCAAAATTCCCCAAACAAGAAAACTGGGGCAGAAGTTATGTTTTTTTTTTTTTAATTTTGAAAAAAAGGGTTTGATTCCAAGAGTTGTAATCTCTTACCCATCAAGTTATTTTGATAACCTTTTCTTTTCTTTACCCACACAAAACCCACATCTTATGTCCAAAAAAGACCTCCTGATCGTTATGTGAGAAGTGCCAAGTCAGGCAGATGAAATCCAAGGGCAATACACTGATCCTCGACTGGACAAGGGTCATAAGCTGAAGAAATGGATAGGCAAAAGAATGCCAGGTGGAGAGAATCTTATCGGTAACACTCCGATTCCCAGCTGAAAAATAAAATGAGAGAGTCTTATCGGTGAAAACCATCATAGGCACCATAAGGCAACGTAAGCTGAGAGAAATAAAATGAGCGAGTCTTGTGGTGAAAACCTTCACAAGCACCATAAGGCGACGAGAGCTGAGAGAAATGAGAGAGTCTTATTAGTGATAACCCCTCGAATGGCACTATGAGGCGACGTGATGCGATTGGCAGAAAGGACTGGCATATGGCAAGGAGTTGGGCACCTGTTTATCCCCGACAGATGAAGCCATCATAAAGATTGAATGATACAAATAGACCGGATTAATTAATCCGGAACGCACTACATGATCGTTGGGACCAGTCATAACATCCAAATAAGTTCTTTCCTTTTCTTTCCTCCCAGCATTTGGTTCAGAAAGATTTTTCTCTCCTTTTTCTTTGTTTAAATTCTAGAAATTTTAGAAAGGATCTTTCAGAGTTTACTACCAGTCGCCAAAATAGTATGAAGCAAAAAGAACAAGCCAAAGGGCAAACTGGCTTTGAAAGTAAGGAGAAAGGCCGGAGAGAAACAATTGAGGAATTTATGGATCAAGTTCCAAGAGGATCCCCAGGAAAACTTCGCTGGATCACCGACCAAGTTCCAGGATGGTCGGACAACATAGAAAGCGGGGAAGGGATAAAATGGAAAATCCATCCCTAACAGAAATACCACCCCCACCAAGTAAAGTTATACCCAACCAATTTTGGAAGCACAGAGCGAGGAAAAGGGAATTCCCATCCCCAACAAGAGTGGCGTGACCACTCACCATGTTTTAAACTAACAAGATTTTCTTTGATTTCTAAAGGAAAACAAAGGTTGGTGATGGCGAAAAATACACGCCTTAAGGAAGGTCACCAAAACTGGGGCAGAAAATTTTTTGCCGTTCTCGGATGAACGAGAAAACAAATCCAATACTTATCATATTTTCTACAATTAGGTGCCCACCTGTATAACAAGGGAGTACTTTTCATATTTTACCAATTAGGCGCCCACCTGTATAACTAGGGAATACCTTTCATGTCTTTGCATTTAGGCGCCCACCTATAGAACAAGGGAATACTTTTCATATTTTACCCATTAGGCGCCCACCTGTATAACTAGGAAATACGTTTCATGTTTTTTTCATTTTGGCGTCCACCTGTATAACTAGGAAATAATTTTTGCATGTCTTTAGAGTAATAGGCGCCCACCTGTATAATAAGTGGAATAATTTTCATGTTTTAGAGTAATAAGCACCCACTTGTATAATAAGTGAAATAATTTTATGTCTTTATGATAATAAGCGTCCACCTGTATAACAAGCGAAATATTTTATTTTTGATGAATAAGCGCCCACATGTACAACTAGTGGAATACTTTTGCGTGTCTTTAGAGTAATAGGCGCCCACCTGTATAATAAGTGGAATAATTTTATGTCTTTGTGAATAGGCGTCCACCTGGATAATAAGAGGAATACTTTTCATGTTTTAGATAAATAGGCGTCCACCTGTATAATAAAAGGAATAATTTTTCATGGCCTTAGAATAGTAGGCACCCACCTGTATAATAAGTGGAGTAATTTTTGCATGTCTTTAGATGAATAGGCGCCCACCTGTATAATAAGTGGAATAATTTTTGCATGTCTTTAGAATAATAGGCGCCCACCTGTAGAATAAGCGGAATAATTTTCATGCTTTTAGATAAATAGGCGCCCACCAGTATAATAAGTGGAATAATTTTAATGTTTTTAGATAAATAGGCGCCCATCTAGATAATAAGAGGAATACTTTTCATGTTTTAGATAAAAAGGCGCCCACCTGTAGAACAAAAGAAATATTTTTTTTCAGTCTTTATGTTTCAGGTCTTGAAATCAGTAACCCATCATAAAGCAGAGGGTTACCACAAGAGTTCCCAGCACAAATTCAAGCGTATGAGTCAAAGAAAGATAAGACAAATCTTGAGAGAAGCGGCCTCAGAGCCTTGGTCATCCCCAGCATAACAAACTTGCCAAAGAAAGCCGCATTTCGTGAAAGCATCAAAAGGGTCGATAAAGGAAGCCATATCCACATCGGATTGAGCAGAACGATGAAAACTGATAATCCGAAAAGCAAAAGGCCAATGTCATCCACAAGTTTGCGGAAGAAAGAAGCGCCGGAGGAAACACAAGCCGACAAGAAAGCAAGGCGGCAAAATTAAGTTGAAGATAGACAAGATCTTCTGATCTGTAGGCTAGCCTAGATTCTTGTTTTCTTTTTAGCATAGTGTAATAAGAAGATCAGTAAAGCAATGGTAACGGCATGCATCAACAGTAACGACAGAACCACAGTTCCCCGGTAGTCCCAGCTACCAAAACTTCTCGAACTACATTGACTTGATTCCTGTTTAGCCCAGGATATGTAGGAAATCTTCAAAGCAAAGGTGAGATTAAATCTTTTTTTTAAAAATGATTCACACGGGGTACTCGAACGGGCAAAAATCGCTCGTATTCGCTCACTTTATCTTTGCACAAAAACTCTTCGTATTTCCGGGCAAAGAGGGGCAACTGTGAGCACGTGATTTTTGCCCCATGTGAGAATCTATCCCAAAAAATCAAAATAAAATAGTTCTGGGTTGTGTGTGATTTTGGTGGATTTTGCGTTATTTTTCTTTTATTGTTTGTATTTATCTGTGCATGTTTGTTTATTTAAAATTAATAAAAAATAAAATGAAATACAAAAATATATCGCATTTGGAATTTAGGATTTAATTCTACAACTAGGAGTAATCAAGTTTGTTTTATAAAAATAAAAATTACAAAAATAGGCATCTTTCGCATTTTTTAGCATTTAATGTCAAAATTGTGCAATTTTATTTAAATTGGTGTTTATTGCGTATAATAATTATTGTTAGAAGTTTAATTAGTATTATTTGAGTTAACCTAGTTCATAACTTAATTTAGAATTTTAGTTTTATTAATTAATATAAAAGAAAAAAAATAAGAAGAGCAAACTCGGATTGGACCAATTTTTGGAATTAAAATTAGGCCCAAAAACTAATCCTACCCAACCCAAATATCCCAAACCCAACCCTTAACATATCAGCCATCATTTTTATTTTGGTTACATTTACTCTTCCATTTGAAAGAATAGAAGGCTAAGTCTTCTTCTCCAAACAACTCATACACAAAAAAAACAAAACCCCAGCCGCCAAGCATGACGCCGGCGACCACCTTCGTCCAAACACTAGCCGCGACCTGCCTCCCCCTCCCCCTGTCATCTTCCCTCGTTGTCGGCAATAGCACATCCAAATGACCATGGCTGCCATGTCCGACGAGTGCCCGACTCGCCCTTCATCTTCATGTTGACCCACCCAGCCATGGAGTCCGTTCATCCAAACGACCTCTGCTGCCTAGCTTCAACCGATGAACAGCTGCGTCTTCCCGTCCAGCAGCACCATCTTCTCGACCAGCATCATCCAGAATGTCAGCTATTGCCCGTCGTCCAGCTTCCATGGAGTATGTCGACCACCCTTCCTTCTCTATTTTCTCCGACGAACCAGCTCCAAACGACCACATCCATGGCTGCCCTCCAGTCATTTTGTCGTCAACCCGGCGAGCAGTGGCGAAACTCCATGAACGAGCAACAACACCCACAAAAACAGTCCGTTCAAACCTCCAATAGTTCAAATCTGAGGTTGACATGGGTTCGTTCAAATTTTCAGATTGTTCTTTCAAAATTATTTCATTCTTTTGATCTATATTTTATTATTGTTCTTGGTTTAATGTGTTGGTTATAATTTTTGTTTTGTTCATTTTTATTTTTCAGATTGTTGTTCTTGGTTTAAAGTGTTGGTTATAATTTTTATATTGTTCATTTCAATTTTTCAGATTGTTGTTCTTGGTTTAAAGTATGTTATAATTTTTGTTTTGTTCATTTTTATTTTTCAGATTATCGATTTTTTTAAAGTGTTTTTTGTAATCTTGTTTTGTTCATTAATTCTTCTTCTTCCCCAAGACCTTTTATTCGGTCAAATTTTTCTTCTTGAGTTGTTTGTGTGAATTTGACTTAAGGATTGATTATAGTTGTATAGTGACTAATAGCTAATAATCAGTGTAGTTGTAAATCAAAGAGGTTTAAATACATATTTTCGGGGGGGGGAGTTTAGGGGTATTTTTCGATGTTAGAAGATTTAAAATAGTGTTAGTGGTATGCCAGTAAGAATATTCAGTATGTCATTAATTAATGAATACTTTAAATAAAAAGGGGATCTATAGTGCAAAAATACACCATGCCTAATGCCTTTAAAGGCTGGAAATAAGAAACAAGAGGGATTAATGATAAAAGGGTGCAAAGGCATATGGGAAGGGAATAAAAATAGGCTGAAAGTAAAAAGTTTGAATAAAGAATTGCCAATGTTAGTCTTTAAATAGGCTAGATTTTGGAGATTAAGGGAGAACTTAAGGACTAATATTTGGAGAGAACGATTGAAAGTTTTTTGGCAAAATATTGGAAAAACAGAATTTATTTTCAGAAATAATAGAGCTAAAAGAGTAACATTAAGGCTGTAATTTTCTTACTAGATTTCAGATTTCAGAAAATAGTTTAAGTGTTGGGTTATTATTTCATTGAGTGTTATTAGAATTTTTGCTACTGTTCGATTGGCTTTTCTGCTGTTTTTTCCTCTGGTTTCAAATCTGCACCAGTTATTTGTTTGATTATACTGGTTGCCATTGCCCTACTGTTGTTGTTGTGTTGTTGTTTTGCTACTGCTGATTATCTTATTCTTTGCTTTCCGAATACCAGGTACACAATTGATACATTGGTTCTTGTAAGCTGAAAATTGAAGCATGAATGCAAAGAAAAGTGAAGATCTGAAATTTTAAACTTATTATAGTTGTTTACTTATTTTTATATACATTAGAATATTTATTCCTTTAGAATCATGTAGATGTTTGTTTATGTATGACTGAACACTTATAATAGTTTAATGTGTGAACTTCCCATGTATGCTAGTCGAAATGGATTAATGGCGCGATAGGCTATTTTATGTTATTATAGTTTTTTTTTTTGGAAAATGTCATAAATATTTTAGGCCATTTAGATTATTCTTGAATAATCCAATATTTACCACTAAACAAAAGGTTGTTTTAAAGCTTATAATAATATAGTTTAATTAGATACAATTGGTTCAGCATGTAAATGACTTAGGATAAAAAATCAGATTTTCGAGGAATATTGTTTAATTAGATATAATTGGTTAATTTCAGCATGTAAATGACTTAGGATAAAAAATCAGATTTTCAAGTTCTTTCACCTTAAGTAGAATACCACTTTAAATTGGCAGAACATTTGTTAACAAAAATAACCACATTTTTAGTTTGCAAGCTATGAATATGTATAAAATAAACTAGTTAGTCCCAACTAGAATAAAGATTGGCCCAGGTCCATGTTTTGTACTATTCATGGTGGGCGTGGGCCCATAATTGTTAAAAGACTGCATAGCCATATTTATTTCAAAATTAGCAAATTATGTTCGAAGCTCGGTTATAATAAGTTTAAAGCATGTGAATAAATTAAGACTTTTTCTTATTTTGCATTTTTTAGAGACGAATTTAATAAAGAAAATGTAGCCACTTTAAGATCATACTTTTAGAATAAATGAGACGAACCCCGCCGAATAAAAGACATAAAATTGCGGGACCCTCACAAATGTATATATTAATTTTTTAGATTTTGAGACGGGTCGTTTAGTGAATTTCATGGCTCTCTAAAAAATAATAGTGCATTAGTATCTTTAGGCGCGTGTTTAATAATGTTACCTCCCTAAATTCGGGTGTGCATTTCATGCGACCCAAATCCAAATCCTAAAACGTTAGATATAGTGTGCCTAGGATATCGGGTTCATTTCATGCGGCGCAATCTGAAAACATACTTTAAACGACGTTCATTTTATCTTAAGTAATAATAATAATAATAATAATAATAATAATAATAATAATAATAATAATAATAATAATAATAATAATAATAATAATAATAATAATAATAATAATAATAATAAAAGCGGTTTAAAATTAAATAAAAGCACATAGGTTATAACATGTATAAAAATCAGATATTCTAGCCATCTATAATAATTTCAGCGATCGTGCTAGTACCACGGGATCCGGGGGTGCCTAACACCTTCCCTCGGGTCAACAGAGTTCCTTACTTAGAATTTCTAGTTCGCATACTCCATTTGGAAAGTCAAAATTTCCTCGATCTGGTATTTAAATAAATCGGTGACTTGGGACACCATAATACATTCCAAGTGGCGACTCTGAAAATAAATAAATAATCCCATTTTGAATATTGTCACTTAAATTGGAAAAACTCCTTTGTACCTTACTCTTCGGGATGTGGTAGCGCAAAAAGGAGGTGTGACACTCATCAGGCTCGAACCAACCAATTGGAGATCTACACCATCTCCTATATGAGTCCTCATACAATGCCATCTGAATGTTGGACTGATAGTTGTTATTGTAGGCAAACTCTGCAAGCGGTAGAAACCGATCCCATGAACCTCCAAAATCAATAACACATGCGTGTAGCATATCCTCTAATATCTGAATGGTGCGCGCAGACTGCACATCCGTCTGAGGGTGAAAGGTTGTGCTCAATTGTACCCGGGTGCCCAACTCTCGCTGAACCATCTGCCAAAACTAAGAGGTGAACTGAGTGCCCTAATCTGATATGATGGAAACTGGGATACCATCCAACCGAACAATCTCCCGAATATAGATTTCTGCCAGCCGCTCTGAAGAATAAGTAGTACAAACCAGAATGAAGTGCGTGGACTTGGTTAGCCTATCTACAATCACCCAAATAACTTCAAATTTCTTCAAAGTCCAAGGGAGTCCTGTAACAAAATCCATAGCGATCCTCTCCCATTTTCACTAAGGAATAACCATCTGCTGATGCAAGCCACCCGGTCTCTGATGCTCATATTTCACCCACTGACAATTAAGACACCGGGCTACATATGCCATAGTATCTCTCTTCATCCTCCGCCATAATTAGTGTTGTCTAAGATCCTGATACATCTTCACGGCACCCGTATGAATGAAATACACCGAGCTATGGGCCTCCTCCAATATAAACTCTCGAAGCACATCCACATTAGGCACACACATCCGACCATGCATCTTCAACACACCATCATCTCCAATAGTCACATCCTTGGCTTCATCATGCTGAACCATGTCCTTAAGGACAAGCAAATACAGATCCTCATACTGACACTCTCTGACGCGATCATATAAGGAAGACCGAGAAAATACACAATCCAACACCCAACTGGCTCTGAAATATCTAGTCTCACAAACCGATTGGTCAAGACCTGAACATCAACTACAAATGTCCTCTCCTCAACTGGAATGTACTCCCCATACGCATCGCCTTTCGGCTCAAAGCATCGGTCACTACATTGGCCTTCCCCAGGTGATACAGAATAGTAATGTCATAATCCTTCAACAACTCTAGTTGTCTCCGCTGCCTTAAATTAAGGTCCTTTTGCCTAAACAAATGCTAAAGACTACGATGATTGGTGAATACCTCATAAGATACGCCGTACAAGTAATGCCTCCAAATCGTCAATGCATGAACTATAGCAGGAAACGCCAAATCATGAACGGGGGTACTTCTGCTCATGGGGCTTCAACTGACGAGAAGCATATTCAATAACTCTACCCTCCTACATCAATACACAACCAATCACAACTCGCAAAGCATCGCAATATAACATATAAGAACCTATAGCTGATGGTAAAACAAATAGTGGAGCTGTGGTCAAAGCGGTATTGAGCTTCTGAAAGCTCTCCTCACACTCGTCCGACATTACAAATGAAACACCCTTCTAATTCAACTTGGTCAAGGGCGATGCAATAGAGGAAAAACCTTGAACAAACCGGCGATAATAGCCTGCCAACCTAAGGAAGCTGCGAATTTCCGTTACCGAGGACGGTCTAGGCCAACTCTGCATCATCTTTATCTTCTTCGGGTAAACCTGAATCCCCTCATTGGACACTACGTGTCCCAAGAAAGCCACTGAATCGAGCCAGAACTCACACATGGAGGGCTTTGCACAGAGTCTCTCCTCTCTCAATCTCTGCAATACAACTCGCAAATGTTGTGCGTGCTCCTCCTGACTACGCGAGTATACCAAAATATCATCAATGAACACTATGAAAAATAAATCCAGATAAGGCTGAAATACACTGTTCATCAAATGCATGAACGCTGCTGGGCATTGGTCATCCCAAAAGATATGACAAGAAACTCATAGTGACCATATCTAGTCCTGAAAGCAGTCTTATGAATATTTGAATCCCTGACCTTCAACTGGTGATAACCCGAATGGAGATCAATCTTGGATAACACCCTTGTTCCTTGAAGCTGGTCAAACTAACCATCAATGCGAGGCAGGAGATACTTGTTCTTAATTGTTACCTTGTTCAATTGCCTATAATCGATGCACATTATCATTGTGTCATCCTTCTTCTTCACAAACAGAACTGGCACACCCCAAGGTGACACACTAGGCCGAATGAAACCTTTATCCAGGAGCTCCTGAAACTACCCCTTCAATTCCTCCAACTCTGCTGGTGCCTTACGATATGGCAGAATAGAGATGGGCTGAGTGCCCGGCACCAGGTCAATACCAAAATCAATATCCTTGTCCAGTGGCATTCCCGGCAGGTATGCAGGAAATACATCAGGAAAATCCCTCACAACTGGAATAGAATCAATGCTAGGAGTCTTAGCTCCAACATCCCTCACATACGCCAAACAGGAAAGACAACTTTTCCCAACCATACGCTTGGCCTTCAAGAAGGAAATAACTCTGCTAGGGACATAATCAGTCACACCACACCACTCAATACGCGGCACACCCGACATAGCCAAAGTGACTATCTTAGCATGACAGTCTAGAATAGCATGATATAAAGATAACCAATCCATGACCAGAATAACGTTCAAGTCCACCTTGCTCAACAATAATAGATCAACTCGGGTCTCCAGACCCCCAATAATCACAACACATGACCGGTACACACGGTCCACAATAACATTATCACGCACCGGGGTAGACACATGAATAGGTAAAGAAAGAGACCCACAGGGCATACCTAAATAATGAGCAAAATATGAAGAAACATATGAATAGGTAGAATCAAGATCAAATAATAATAAGGCATCTCTGTAGCAGACTAAAACAATACATGTAATGACAACGTCTGAGGTAATAGCATTTGTCCTGCCAGGCATAACATAAAAATGAGCCTGGCCACCGCCTGATGGACCTCCACCTCTAGGACGACCCCTGGCTGCCTAATCTCCACCCCTAGCTGGCTGAGCGGGTGATCATGTAACTGGAGCAGAAGTCGAGGGCTGACCCCTCTGCTAATACTAACTGCCACGAAGACGATGGCACTGCCTCCTCAAGTGACTAAACTCTCTGCACTCATAACAACTGCATGGCGCTAGAGATGGGAACTGACGGGAACCCCTCGCACCGGAGTGACAAGCATATGCACTCGATATAAAAGAACCTTGAGCTGATGGGTCATGAGATGAACTCTGAGTAAGGAGGGTGGTGAGTGAAGACTGACCCTACTAGGGATCATGATAACCACGACCTGAATATCCCCCACGATACTCTGGAGTGGTCGACTGAGCAGGCTTGAAAGAACGACCTCTACCTTGTTAGAACTGGCCCCTCGAAGGAGCGCCACTATAACCACCTGATCTACGAGGCCTCTTGGCCTCCCTCACCTCTTGCTCTCTACGGTGAACTGACTCGATCTTACGAGCGATATCCACCACCTCCTCAAATGTAGTACCCAATACTCTCTCTCTAGTCATCAAAACATGGAGATGGTAGTTAAGGCCATCCACAAATCTCCTGATCCTCTCACGGTCTGACGAAACTATCCAAATAACATGACGAGCCAACTGTGAAAACCTCATCTCGTACTGAGTCATTGTCATAACCCCATATGTCAACCACTCAAACTGCCTATGAAACTCCTCTCTGCGGGACTGAGGTACATAGTTTTGAAGGAAAAGAGCGGAGAACTGCTGCCAAGAAAGAGGTGTTGCACCGAAAAGCTTACGCCTCTCAAAGTCCTCCCACCAAGCAAGAGCAACCCCCGTGAACTGAAAGGTAGTGAATGCCACACCACTCGACTCAATAATCCCTACCATACGGAGTATACACTGACACCTGTCAAGAAAACCATGGGCATCCTCGACCTCAGCACCACTGAATATCGGAGGCTGGAGCCTACCTGTCACGACCCAAACCCCGGTCGTGATGGCGCCCAACACATTGCTAGGCAAGCCCGACCATCTTATCCAATTACCATCCAAGTATAATTAATACTGATAAATCGGCGTGATTAGCCTGTTTTTATAACAAATCAAGAAATGTAGAAATGAAATACAAGAGAACAGTCCTAACCAAATCGTGGTGTCGCAAGTCTGAGCCTCTACAAATGAGATCTACTACACAATCAAGTCTAACCAGAATGGAGACAACAAAATGATAAAAAGAAAGAGGTCGGGTACTGCGGACGTTGGCAGCTACCTCGAAGTCTCCACAGAATGGGGATAATAAAGCAGTTGCGATAGCTCAACTACCCTCCTGAACCTGTATATCTGCTCAAAAAGTGCAGGGGAGTGGGGTGAGTATATTTCAACTCGGTGAGTAACAATAATAAACAATAACTGAAAATAAGAACTCCTGTACTATCACTAAATAGTTCTAAGACAACCCCCACAGGTTAGTCATCACTATAATGAGTACTTTGATCTCCAGTCCACATCTATCTCATATAGGTCCCACATTGACCACATCCTCGCTCGTACCACTACGGTATACAACCATCTCAATATATGGAGACATATACATCTGTCTATAACATATAAATATTTCAGTATATATAAGAAAATGAATAAGTATAATGCTACGGCGCGCAGCCCGCTCCAATACATATACCGCTGCGGCGTGCAGCCCGCTCCATTTAACGTCGACGGCGCTCACTGGGGGTGTATACAGACTTCGGAGGGGCTCCCTAGGCCCAAGCACTATAATACTGCGGCGTGCAGCACGATCCACACAAATATTACTGCGGCGTGCAGTCCGATCCAATATATATATGTATATATCTCTATACTACTGCGGCGTGCAGCCCGATCCCATAATATACACCAGTGCTCACTGAGAATGTGTGCAGACTCAGACTCCGAAGGGGCTCCTACAGCCCAAGCGCAATAATACTGCGGCGTGCAGTCCGTCCCACATGTATATTACATGTATATTACTGCGGCGTGCAATCCGATCCAATATATGTACTGTTGCGGCGCGCAGCCCGATCAAATATAGCTATATATACATATATAATACCTCATGATGGGTCCTCGACCCTATTCCAGTCAGTATATACTTGGCCTCTCAGGCCCAATATAATATATCACAGTGGGTCCTTGACCCTGTCTCAGTCAATATAGACTTGGCCTTTCAGGCCCACTCAGCTAACAACAACAACAACAACAACAACAACAACCCAGTATAATCCCACTTAGTGGGGTCTGGGGAGGGTAGTATGTACGCAGACCTTACCCCTACCCTGGGGTAGAGAGGTTGTTTCCAAATAGACCCCCAGCATCCTTCCCTCCAAGAACTTCCCACCTTGCTCTTGGGGAGACTCGAACTCACAACCTCTCGGTTGGAAGTGGGGGTTGCTTACCATCAGAGCAACCCCTCTTGTCTTAAGGCCCACTCAGCTAGAACAGGGAATTCCACCTTAGATAATCTCGTTCAATGTACGCATCTGGTACTGGCTCATTTTATGCTATACAGCTAGATCTACGGCTGAGTGAATGTTTCCAACACGATATACGGGTCACCTAGCTCTATAGGTTCCCTAATGCTCTACAGATCGGCACAAGGCCCCAAACATGGCTATTAGCCCATTGTACAGTTATAATCTCATTAGCAGTCATACAACACAGTATTCTATTAGCCGGGAAGGACCAAGTCCAAGTCCCCAATCACAATATCACCACACTCGTCTCGAGACGTGTGTCTCATCTCAACATAGCACTGTGAAGTGCTAGTACGGGGTTTCAAACCCTCAGTACATTGTTTACTACTACCACTCACCTCGAACCGGTAGAAGCTTCAATCCACCTTGCGCTTGCCTCGCAATTCAATCTCCTCGGATGCCAAATCTGCTCAAAATCATACAAGCATCGATGAAGTTCGATTTCTAAAAGATGGGGTTTTAGCCGTACATATCTGAAATTCGCCCCTTAATGATACTACAATGACCCAATACAGTTATGTAACTTCAATCTACAATACCACATTCAATAGGGCCAATATTAGTCATAAATCCCATAACTTGTGCCATCTAGGCCTATTATCAAACATCTTGTAGGCATAAATATTTACACCTCTTAACTATAGCATTGGTTCCTCCAACTATCACCATTAACCAACAATTCATCTCCCTATCATTCTTTAGCAATTTATACTCCTAACATCATGTGTGTGATCAACCATTCACACCCACACCAACAAAATTCAAACAAATATACACATTTAAATCCCTACCATGTTCATGTATTTAAATTGGGGATTTATGGCTTCCAACAACCATACTATAAATTGTAATACTTGATTCATACTCATATTCCCATAATAACATCATATGTGTAAGTCTAAGGTGTAGGATTACCTCTTGTAGATCAAATCTTGAAAGACAACTTTGGGGTGTTCTTGAGATTTTGAAGAAATCCTATGAAATCCAACCAAAATCATGTTGTAACTAGTGATTGAGAAGAGAAATCACCATGAAAACACTCTTAAAAGCTTACCTTAGGAGTGCAATTGAGTGTCTTGGTCGAATTGGGGGTGTTGGGGAAGCCCTAGGCTTGAGAAATGACTCAAAATCTGTTATTTCCCGTCCTTAGGTATATTTAGGGCCTGCTACTAGCGCGCCCGCGCTAATTAGCGCGGGTTGAGGCAGAAAAGAACCCATTAGCGCGAGCTACTAGCGCTCCCGCGCTAAGGCCGCGCTACTGACACATGCCCAGAAAAATGGTCATAACTTTCCGTTTACACCTCCAAATGACGAACGGTTTGTTGAGTTGGAAACTAGACTCAAAGAGCTTTAATTGGATAGTTTGTAGCTCACACAACTCTTTATATAACGGGAGATATGATCATTTAAAGTGAGGTCTTGTGCACACTCATTTACATCTTCGCCTATTATGAACTTTTCCAACTTCAAAAGTTCCCGTTAACCATCCGAAATCACCCCGAGGCCCCGGGACCTCAATCAAAAATACCAACACCTCCTAAAACATCATACAAACTTGTTCCAATCATCGACATGCATCAAACAACGCCAAGACCATCAAATTACATCGAATTCAAGCCTAAGTTCTTCTAAAACTTCCAAAACACGCATTTAATAAAAAACCCAACCAAACCACGTCCGAATGATATGAAATTTTGTAGGCATATCCAAAATCACATACCGAATCTACAGAAATTGTCGGAATTCCATCCCGACCCCCGGATCAAAATCTCACCTACCGTTCGGATTTCGCCAAAATTCGACTTTAGCCAATTCAAGCCTAATACTACACCGGACCTCCGAATTCGATTCCGATTGCTCTCCTAAGTCATAAATGATCCCCCGAAACTAGTCGAATCTTCAAATTTCCATTCCGAGCTGTCTAACTCATCGGTCAATATTCGGTTGACTTTTCCAACCTATTCTTCTCGTAAAGAGATTTATGTCCTCATTTCTATTCTAATTCTCACCGATTTGCTTCTAACTCTCCAAACACATATAAATTAGCATAAATTATATAATTACAACATAACGGGGTGGTAATTCCCGTGACGACGGGCCGGGTCGTCACATTCTCCCCAACTTAAACAAACGCTCGTCCTCGAGCGTACCAGAGTGGTACTAGAAGCAACTCAATAGCTGAATGACCTTACCAAGCATATATTCGGGGTGATACCACATCACCCTATCTATCATAAGTCCGACAATACGATATAGCTGAAATTTCACAGACCATCTAAACCATAAACCACATTGTACATTGCCGAAATCATATACCAATTGCAAATCTCATGCCTATACTCGGGATACACTAGAATCCACTGCAATAAGCCATACTCACCGCTCCGGGTGGGATCATATGATGTATCAAACAACCCAATCACTCGAGACAATAGTCTCTAATCACAATAATTTCCCACGATAACCAAATACCAACTGAAAAAAACCTTTTTCATTAGATAGAGTCTTATTCCAACACCTTCATATCCTGCCCACGGCAACCGCACACGCGATATATCGAACCCATCTCTCAGGTCAACCATTCATGAATCCATTTCCCTTTTAATTGATACTACAACAGAATTCGAAGCCAAAACTCGATATTACCCTTCTAACCAACTGAAATCATACATGCTCGCACTCATTAATGACTCAAATGATCATTTAGGTCATAACACACCTCACTGGTGATATGATGCTTCAACACCGGCCTAAGCCGCGACAAGCACAACACAAGCTCTAATAGGAAACGTCTGAACATACTCAAATAATGACAACTGACTCCAACAACAGAGATGTAATTCAATTCCTCTGTACCATCATATCATAAAACTGAGATCCCGTCTCACATCATAGGAATAGAGTACATGACTCCTTCTCGAAAGGCATAACATCACATGGCCTTGCCACGACTCATGATTCTATCCAAACACTATTACTCACGAAGCACCTCAAGTCACCATGCTCAGAGCGGTCATCCACGCACAGATCTAGGTCTGAACCCAAGCAATCAATCACACATGCGGTGATACAATTGATGTACGCTATCAAATCTTGAAAGGACACAACCGATGTGCTATTTCCCGAGCGATACCCAATACGGACTATTCCTTAGAATCTAGGAAGTATTGTATACAAGGTAACATATAGGAAGCTATATTTTCCACGTCACACTGTTGCGGCACACAACCTGTTCCAATAACATACCTGTGGCGGCGTGCCACCCGATCCTGATACCATACATATGGCGGCGTGCCACCCGATCCAAATACTATACCTGTGGCGGCGTGCCACCCGATCCACAAATACATCTAGCAAGGAAAATGCACATCGAGTCAAGTTGCTCATTGCAACAAACATATATATATATAGCCTCAAGCTCGGCCACATGAAACGCATCCGACAAAGTTTCTCAATACTAGAGTTGAATCAATGGTAGATACCTCTATACTGACATCCGCCACGAAGGCCCAACTGACAAAGCAATACCTACCAGCCGTCCGCTGGCCCTAGGGTACATCCACCCTGCTGGAGCATGATCTGATGCGCTCTGCCACTCAGTTGTGACATTTCTCTGATATAGTCCATATCATATTAGTCTAGACAACCTGACTTATGACAACCAGCCTGCAATCATATATCATTATTCAAATTTGTCATATCAAGTAACAAAATAGCCACTAGGGCTTCCAATTTCCAATAACCACTAAACGGCGCCGATACACACGATATACCACCACTGTGTAGGCGGATTACGAGAACTTCTAGTCTCCAACACATATGTAACACATGGATCTCTATGCCTGATCCCACTTTCCACCGTACGAACACGTAACACACATCAAGCATCCATTCATACCACGTATGCCATTCAGAAATTTCCCTATGCCAACAACAACTCAATCATCATTGTCCATCCAACCGGAGGATACCACAATACCACTAGATATTATCAGTCTACATCATCTTGCCCTTTTGACCATATACTTTGCCAAATCACTAGGATAGTAGTACCATTTTCCTCAATCACCAGGAAGTTTGATTCTCAGATTATCTGCAGCTGCCCACGCTGCTCGGGGATTTTTAATGACTTCCCATATAATATGAACAAATCTCAAAGCCTTGAATATGCCATTATCAACTTTTCATAACACATCGCATATGCCATACCACACTAAGATAACATGGAAATTCATATTCCTTTCCTACGCCGCAAACATCGACGCACTCAACTAGTCAAGGACCTTCATGATCCCACATAGAAGAAAATCATTACATATTCCACGCTTCGCATATCGACAGGAATATACTCATTTTCAAACCATGATAAAACACATCATAAACTCTTTCTCCCAATTACATTGCATAAGTTAAACTGCCAGGACTGAGTCCTTATACCCATATCGGGTTACACAACTGCCAGCACTCAAAAGCTTTATTGCACAATATCTGCGAGACTCATTACTTCAAACATATACCAGGAATTAATCGTATTCCTTCTCATACCGTTTCGGTTTATTAACAAGTTGATCCATTTACCCAATTTCCTTTTTGATTCATCTCTAATTTAATACTAGTCTTTACTGTAGCACCACAATACATCAACTCATGTTACCACACGAGACTCGTACATAAGACCACACCATCTAAGACTCACAGGCCGCTGAATACTACCTCAATGTTTCCCAGCGGTACCACAATCTACAACACTTACCTTGAAGAACTTCCTGCAAATTTTGAATTCGTTATCATTGCTCTCCAATATAGATTCATAGAATCTCATCATTCACATAACATAACGAAAGTCTCGATTTCTTCTAACAAAACCACGATCTTTAGCCACATGCACAATCTTAAGACACCTGACTGTTGCAAGCGTAAATCTTGAACACCGCAAGGCTATCCTCGGGCATCATTCACCCTTAACCAGTTATACTTCAACTGCCTTGTTGAACAGAACCACTCGTGCCTTACTAGAACTCTGACACCGCAGAACATGATTATATTCAGATACAATTAGCTATCTTTCTTTTCTATACCCCGAACATTCTTTGCCAACATAAGTTCGAACATCCTAGTATTTCTTCACATCTACGAATCACCATAACCTTTATCAAAATTTCCCAACATACTTAGAGACAGGACCTACATAGCCCACAACAAGTGTAATCGGTTACTTAGTAACAACCTCCCCAACTTGGCTCGGAGCCATATATCAAAACATTTTCAGCCACTCATAGCATTCTTACTCAAATGATGCCACAATGTTCTAGTTAGATTAGACTCAGGTCATTTACAAGCTTCGGCGGAGACTCGAATCATCAGAAATCTTAACTCTTTTGAAATTCTTGTATTTTTTCACACCAAACAGCTAAGCCCATTCTTTAGGTGACAAAAATCTTTTCTAAGTCCCAAATTTTTCCAAAATTTCGACAGAGTTTCCTTTGTAATTTGGCCTATCCACCTGCCAGAGAATCACCAAAACCATCCTAACAATACATCGGCAACTCGAAAAAATATCACAATGCATATCAACAACATAAATCTCAATACTCATAGCACGACCAATTCAGTTTCCTTGAGTCTGAACTCATACTACCACACGTAGTGCACTTTACATTTCCGCTAAGAGGCATTGAACATACTCACCACGCCCATAGCTAGGGCTACGTAACAGATCACAATAAGGATTGAATACCTTGCAGCTCCCCCCATTATCAAACTGCCATTTCCACAATTAAGATCAATACCGTTCGTATGAACTTCATAATACCGGCTCGCGAAATTAGCACCTTGGTGCTCAAGCCATAGACAAGGATTTGGCCTCAAGTCCTCCAGACAGGACCAACATGAACTCATAGAGATTATATCTCATCCCTCGATTGGGGAATCATAAGCCATCAAGGCAAATTTATCACCAAACACTCGAGTGCGCGCATCAATGTTTAGGAGGAATTTCAAGAATTTCATCTCAAGCTGAATAAAACACGCACGATGAGAATTCCAAGAATTTGAAACTTTCCTAAAAGTTTGCAGCCTCCCGAGGATAAGTATAGGCGTCCCCGTTCCGATCCACGAGACTCTACCAACCGGCTCATGACTCGCGAGACCTGTTAACCTAGGCTCTGATACCAACTTGTCACGACCCAAACCTCGGTCGTGATGGCGCCCAACACATTGCTAGGCAAGCCCGACCATCTTATCCAATTACCATCCAAGTATAATTAATACTGATAAACCGGCGTGATTAGCCTGTTTTTATAACAAATCAAGAAATGTAGAAATGAAATACAAGAACACAGTCCTAACCAAATCGTGGTGTCGCAAGTCTGAGCCTCTACAAATGAGATCTACTATACAATCAAGTCTAACCAGAATGGAGACAACAAAATGATAAAAAGAAAGAGGTCAGGTACTCGGACGTCGGCAGCTACCTCGAAGTCTCTACAGAATGGGGATAATAAAGCAGTTGCGATAGCTCAACTGCCCTCCTGAACTTGTATATCTGCACAAAAAGTGCAGGGAGTGGGGTGAGTATATTTCAACTCAGTGAGTAACAATAATAAACAACAACTGAAAATAAGAACTCATGTACTATCACTAAACAGTTCTATGGCAACCCCCACAGGTTAGTCATCACTATAATGAGTACTTTGATCTCCAGTCCACATCTATCTCATATAGGTCCCACATTGACCACATCCTCGCTCGTACCACTACGGTATACAACCATCTCAATATATGGAGACATATACATCTGTCTATAACATATAAATATTTCAGTATATATAAGAAAATGAATAAGTATAATGCTGCGGCGTGCAGCCCGCTCCAATACATATACCGCTGCGGCGCGCAGCCCGCTCCATTTAACGTCGACGGCGCTCACCGGGGGTGTATACAGACTTTGGAGGGGCTCCCTAGGCCCAAACACTATAATACTGCGGCGTGCAGCACGATCCACACAAATATTACTGCGGCGTGCGGTCCGATCCAATATATATATGTATATATCTCTATACTCTGCTGCGGCGTGCAGCCCGATCCCATAATATACACCAGTGCTCACCGAGAATGTATGCAGACACACTCTCGAGGGGCTCCTACAGCCCAAGCGCAATAATATCGCGGCGTGCAAGTCCGTCCCATATGTATATTACATGTATATTACTGCGGCGTGCAGTCCGATCCAATATATGTACTGCTGCGGCGCGCAGCCCGATCCAATATAGGTATATATACATATATAATACCTCATGATGGGTCCTCGACCCTATTCCAGTCAGTATATACTTGGCCTCTCAGGCCCAATATAATATATCACAGTGGGTCCTTGACCCTGTCTCAGTCAATATAGACTTGGCCTTTCAGGCCCACTCATCTAGAACAAGGAATTCCACCTTAGATAATCTCGTTCAATGTACGCATCTGGTACTGACTCATTTTATGCTATACAGCTAGATCTACGGCTGAGTGAATGTTTCCAACACGATATACGGGTCACCTAGCTCTATAGGTTCCATAATGCTCTACAGATCGGCACAAGGCCCCAAACATGGCTATTAGCCCATTGTACAGTTATAATCTCATAGCAGTCATACAACACAGTATTCTATTAGCCGGGAAGGACCAAGTCCAAGTCCCCAATCACAATGTCACCACACTCGTCTCGAGACGTGTGTCTCATCTCAACATAGCACTGTGAAGTGCTAGTACGGGGTTTCAAACCCTCAGTACATTGTTTACTACTACCACTCACCTCGAACCGGTAGAAGCTTCAATCCACCTTGCGCTTGCCTCGCAATTCAATCTCCTCGGATGCCAAATCTGCTCAAAATCATACAAGCATCGATGAAGTTCGATTTCTAAAAGATGGGGTTTTAGCCGTACATATCTTAAAATTTGCCCCTTAATGATACTACAATGATCCAATACAGTTATGTAACTTCAATCTACAATACCACATTCAATAGGGCCAATATTAGTCATAAATCCCATAACTTGTGCCATCTAGGCCTATTATCAAACATCTTGTAGGCATAAATATTTACACCTCTTAACTATAGCATTGGTTCCTCCAACTATCACCATTAACCAACAATTCATCTCCCTATCATTCTTTAGCAATTTATACTCCTAACATCATGTGTGTGATCAACCATTCACACCCACACCAACAAAATTCAAACAAATATACACATTTAAATCCCTACCATGTTCATGTATTTAAATTGGGGATTTATGGCTTCCAACAACCATACTATAAATTGTAATACTTGATTCATACTCATATTCCCATAATAACATCATATGTGTAAGTCTAAGGTGTAGGATTACCTCTTGTAGATCAAATCTTGAAAGACAACTTTGGGGTGCTCTTGAGATTTTGAAGAAATCCTATGAAATCCAACCAAAATCATGTTGTAACTAGTGATTGAGAAGAGAAATCACCATGAAAACACTCTTAAAAGCTTACCTTAGGAGTGCAATTGAGTGTCTTGGTCGAATTGGGGGTGTTGGGGAAGCCCTAGGCTTGAGAAATGACTCAAAATCTATTATTTCCCGTCCTTAGGTATATTTAGGGCCTGCTACTAGCGCGCCCGCGCTAATTAGCGCGGGTTGAGGCAGAAAAGAACCCATTAGCGCGAGCTACTAGCGCTCCCGCGCTAAGGCCGCGCTACTGACACATGCCCAGAAAAATGGTCATAACTTTCTGTTTACACCTCCAAATGACGAACGGTTTGTTGCGTTGTCAACTAGACTCAAAGGGCTTTAATTGGATAGGTTGTAGCTCACACAACTCTTTAAATAAAGGGAGATATGATCATTTAAAGTGAGGTCTTGTGCACACTCATTTACATCTTCGCCTATTATGAACTTTTCCAACTTCAAAAGTTCCCGTTAACCATCCGAAATCACCCCGAGGCCCCCGGGACCTCAATCAAAAATACCAACACCTCCTAAAACATCACACAAACTTGTTCCAATCATCGACATGCATCAAACAACGCCAAGACCATCAAATTACATCGAATTCAAGCCTAAGTTCTTCTAAAACTTCCAAAACACGCATTTAATCAAAAACCCAACCAAACCACGTCCGAATGATATGAAATTTTGTAGGCATATCCAAAATCACATACCGAATCTACAAAAATTGTTGGAATTCCATCCCGACCCCCGGATCAAAATCTCACCTACCGTTCGGATTTCGCCAAAATTCGACTTTAGCCAATTCAAGCCTAATACTACACCGGACCTCCGAATTCGATTCCGATTGCTCTCCTAAGTCATAAATGATCCCCCGAAACTAGTCGAATCTTCAAATTTTCATTCCGAGCTGTCTAACTCATCGGTCAATATTCGGTTAACTTTTCCAACCTATTCTTCTCGTAAAGAGATTTATGTCCTCATTTCTATTCTAATTCTCACCGATTTGCTTCTAACTCTCCAAACACATATAAATTAGCATAAATTATATAATTACAACATAACGGGGTGGTAATTCCCGTGACGACGGGCCGGGTCGTCACACTACCAAACATCTCGAGACGATGCTGCTCATTGTTTGGCATAGTTGGAACCACGAAGTCCTGAACTGGTGCTACCGACTGAGCTGGAGATGCCTCCGGTGTCTATAGTCCCTGCACCACCTGCTCAGGTGTGCGAGCAGTGGAGATCTGATTGCCTCCCCCAGCCTGCGAAGTAGTTGTTGTTGCTGCTGTGGTGGTTAAAACTGCCCGATCCAGGCCAGTGCAAACTAATAATATATGTGCAAAGGCCTCCTGAATACCCGGAATCGTGATAGGCACAGTTTGTGCCTGAACAGGTGTTGCTGGTGTGTCCACAGCTGGAGCCTGATCTTGAGCTGGGGCAACTGGTGGATTAGTAGGTGTTGCACTGGCTGCTGTGCCTCTACCACGACCACGACCGCGTCTACGACCTCAGTAGGTGGTACTAGTGGTCATCCGCCATGTCTGGTAGCTCTTGTCCTCACCATCTGTGAGACAATAAAATAATAGAAGTTTAGCTCTCAGTTCAACAAAGTCGCACGACAAGAATTTAAAGAATATGAAGTTTTCCTAAAGGTTGTGCAGCCTTTCGAGGATAAGTACATACGTCTCCGTACCGATCCACGAGACTCTACCAACCGACTCATGACTCGTGAGACCAAGTAACCTAGACTCTGATACCAACTTGTCACGATCCCAACCCCGATCGTGATAGCGCCCAACACATCGCCAGGCAAGCCTGGCCTATTTAACAACCTTAACCCTTTTTTTTATACATTTCATGATTTAATTAACACGGATAAATTACTAAGTTATAATTCAGGAAATCTAAAATAGAGCTAAACATGCAGAGTCCCAAATAATAATGCTAATACCCAGCCAGAAGAATCCGGTGTCACAAGTTTGAGCCTCTAATATATGAGTATCAACCTACTACATATCGTTCTAAAGAAATGCGAAAATGAAGCAATAAGATAGAAAGGAAGATCAAGACTGCGGACGTCATGCAGCAACCTCAATACTCCTGGATATATATGCTGCTCGGCAGAGAAGTCCTCAGTCAGTCTCAGATGCACCTGGATCTGCACGCAAAGTGCAATGAGTAATGTAAGTACTCCGACCCAGTGAGTAATAAACATAAATAAAGGCTGAGAATAAGAAATCTTGAATAGGCACAAGGTAATTTATAAATATAACCATTTAAACCATGTAGTATAAAGTCAGTAAACCAATTGAAACAATTAGGGAAATGTTGCAACAGATAAGTAAATGAATGACAGTTAAATAAGAAATACAACACATAGTGTTGTACTCTCTAGTGCCCGCTGCGGCGTGCAGCCCGCTCTATTTATTTATCGTTAACGGTGCTCACTGGGGGTGTGCAGACTCTAAGAGAGGCCCCTTATGGCCCAAGAACAATATAAAGCCATCTCGTGGCATCAATCAGCCCCTCGGCCTCATATCTATATCAATATAATACTGTTGCGGCACGTAACCCGATCCCATACTGTCACGACCCTAGTTCACCAATCATGAACATGTCGTGATGGCACCCAGTCCCCATGACTAGGTAAGCCTAACACGTTGCGGAATATACAAGCTATGAACACTTAAATAAGAAACAACGGAAAAATAGCATAGTAAGGTATGTAATCCGTGCCGCTTGGCACATACATCCGTCAACACACTGTATAAAATGCTACCAAGATCCGGAATCTCACGGGTAACACAGACTAACGAGAATATACAACTGTGGCTCTATGTGTAAAGAGTATCTAACAACTAAAATGGAGGAAAAGTGTCAACTAGTACTATTAGAATAGACGGAAAGCCTCCGGATCCGCAGACGTAGCAGATCATACCTCGAGGTCTCCCAGAAAGCTGCAGAATCACCTAGCATGAGCCTGCTCTGATGTACCTGGATATGCACAACAAAGGTGTGCAGAAGAGTAGCATGAGTACACCACGGCGGTACTCAGTAAGTGCCAAGCCTAACCTCGATGGAGTAGTGACGAGGAAGGTCAGGGCCCTACTGAGAAACAATAATATAATTTTGATAACAATAATAAACGGTTTAAATGATAATAATTTCTAAAATAACAACAATAAGATGATTACTGCGACCGTCTACAATTAAGCTAGCAACAACTAACCAACTCAATAAAACAAGTCCAGGACCTATGGGAATCGAACCCACAGTCCCATTGACAGTACCTCTGGGTCTACGGGAATCGAACCCGCAGCCCATGTCTCAATAAATAATCAATAATTCAGGATCTCCGGGAATCGAACCCGCAGTCCCTACCAATAACTCAGGATCTCGGGAATCGAACCCGCAGTCCCTACCAACAACTCAGGATCTCGGGAATCGAACCCGCAGTCCCTACCAATAACTCAGGATCTCGATAATCGAACCCGCAATCCCTACCAATATCACTCCGGGTCTCTGGGAATCGAACCCACATCTCTAGGTCTCCGGGAATTGAACCCGCAGTCCACAAGCACAACAAATAAAGGAATACACAGATAGAATAAATTATGCTTAATTATAACTTCATCGAAAAATAGTGCCAATAATTATCAAGAAGTTCAAATAAGACAATTAGGCAAGTAAACAGTTATGTACTACCTAATCATGCTTTTCTAACTACTACCGGGTAAAAGTATCAAATTAACAGCTAAAGACAGGAATATCACTCATTGAACATTTTAATTAAAGTGTGTGTTCAACAACCAGCGCATGTACACGCCCGTCACCTCGCGTACAAGGTATTTAGACTATCACATAATACCCTAGGGGTGAAAATTCCCCCACACGAGGTTAGACGAGCCACTTACCTCAATCCCGGTACAAAACCGCTAAGAAATAACCCTCTTGCCGCGAATGTCGGCCTCCAAAGGTGTAGTATCTGATAAAAAAAATCAATAGAATCACATCAAAATAGGCCAATTGGGCATTACCCAATCAAATACTCTAAATACACCAAAACCCACAAGTTGCCAAAACCCGACTTCCGGTACGCCTATCGAAAAATCACAAAAATCATATATTCGGGTTCCTTATCTCAATACGAGTCCGTGCATATAAAATTTATCAAAATCGGACTCCGTTTGCCCATTCAAATCAAAGGTTTTCTAAAATTTAGGCCTAGGGCTCAAACCCACCTTTAATATTCCATTTTCAGTGAAATAATCACGGATTTCATGATAAACCAACGAATTAAGGTCAAGAAACTTACCCCCGATGATTTCCCGATGATATCCCAGCGTTTCCCCTTCAAAATCCTCTCTTGGAGCTCAACAATGGCGGTTTTGGTGTGTTAGGCCGCGACCGAAATGTTCTGGACTTAAAGTCACTGCCAGGCCATTTTACTCTACGCGATCGCAGCACTGGGCTTGCGATCGCGATGCACAAAATATGGGCGGCCTAACTTTCCTCTACGTGATTGCGTGATCCTGGACGCAATCGCAGTGAACAACGCGGCGACCCTACGCGATCGCAATGACACGAACGCGATCGCGAAGAACAAACTCGTCCGGCTCCCCAAACTACCCTACGCGATCGCATACTACCTCACGCGATCGCGACGCTTACTCTCCTAGACTTACACGATCGCACGCTTTACTTCGCGATCGCAGAGCTCAGGATTTCTCCCTTACGTGATCGCATGGCCATCTCCGCGATCGCGGAGAGCAAAATTTCTCTGCAATTATTGCAGTAGAACAGCAGTGCCTTTTGGCACAAATTGGTCCGTTTGGACCCCCGAATTCATCCCGAGGCTCCCGAGACCCCAACGAAAACCACCAACATACTCCAAAACACGATACGAACTCATTCCAATCATAAAAACACGTCTAACAACATCAAAACCCATAATTCACATCGAATTCAAGCCTAAATTTCTTAAAACTTTCCGAATTGCACATTCGATCAAAAACCCGACCAAACGACGTTCGAATGACCTGAAAATTTGCGGACATATCCAAAATCACATAAAGAAGCTACAGAAATTGTCGGAATTCCATTCCGACCCCCGGATCAAAATCTCACCTATCATTCGGATTCGCCAAAATTTCAAACTTCGGCATTTCAAGCCTAATTGAGCTACGGACCTCCAAAATACATTCCGAATGCGCTCCCAACCCCAAAATCACCTAACTGAGCTAATGGAACCATCGGATTCCCGTTCCGAGGTTGTCTTAACACTATTCCGGTTACGGACCATTTTCTAACCTTAAAGCTCTCCTTTAGGGACTAAGTGTCCCAAAATGCTCCAAATTTCAGAACTGACTCTCCCGGCAAACCACAATTAGCAGAAAGGAACTTAGGGGAATAGTTAAATTGGGGATTGGGGCGTAATTTTCTAAAACGACCGGCCGGGTCGTTACATCTTCCCACCCTTAAAAGATTCGTTCGTCCTTGAACGAGCATAGAAAACATACCCGGAGTAGTGAAAAGATGAGGGTACTGGCTGCGCATATCCTGCTCAGTCTCCCAAGTCGCCTCCTCGACCGGCTGTCCCCGCCACTGAACTTTGACCGAAGCGATGTTCTTTGACCTTAGCCTTCTAACCTGCTTGTCTAGAATGGCTACTGACTCCTCAACATAAGACAGATCCTTGTCTAGCTGAACAGAAGTGAAATCCAACACATGCGACGGGTCACCATGGTACCTCCGGAGCATGGAGACATGAAATACGAGGTGAACTCCAGCTAGACTAGGAGGTAAGGCTAACTCATAGGCAACCTCCCCAATACGCCTCAAAATCTCAAAAGTGCCAATAAATCTGGGACTCAGCTTCCCTTTCTTCCCGAACCTCATAATGTCCTTCATGGGCGAGACTCGAAGCAGAACCCGCTCGCCAACCATAAAAGCCACATCGCGAACCTTCTTGTCCGCATAACTCTTCTGTCTAGACTGGGCTGCACGAAGTTTGTCCTGAATCACCTTGACCTTGTCCATAGCATCCCGAACCATATCGGTACCTAGCAACCTGGCCTCGCCCGGCTCAAACCAACCCACGGGAGACCTGCACCTCCTACCATATAGGGCCTCGTACGGAGCCATCTGAATACTAGACTGGTAGCTGTTGTTATAAGCAAACTCCGCCAGTGGTAAGAAATGATCCCATGAACCTCCAAACTCAATCACGCACGCACAGAGCATATCCTCCAAAATCCGAATAGTGCGCTCGGACTGACCATCAGTCTGGGGATGAAACGTCGTGCTCAGCTCCACCCGAGTACCTAACTCCTGCTGTACAGCCCTCCAGAACCGTGAAGTGAACTGGGTGCCTCTATCTGAAATGATGGAAACTGGAATACCATGCAGCCGAACTATCTCCCTGATATAGATCTCTGCCAGTCGTTCCGATGAATAAGTAGTGCTCACCGGTATAAAGTGTACGGACTTGGTCAGTCGATCAACGATAACCCAAATGGAATCAAACTTCCTAATGGTCCGTGGAAGTCCAGATACAAAGTCCATGGTGATGCGCTCCCATTTCCACTCTGGAATCTCAATCTGCTGCATCAATCCACCCGGACGCTGATGTTCATACTTCACCTGCTGGCAGTTGAGGCATCTGGAAACATAATTAACTATATCCCTCTTCATCCGCCTCCACCAGTAATGCTGTTTCAAGTCCTGATACATCTTCGCGGCACCCGGATGGATGGAATACCGTGAACCATGGGCCTCTACTAGCATCAGCTCTCGAAGATCATCTACATTGGGCACACAGACACGCCCCTGCATCCTCATGACTCCATCATCCCCGATGGTAACATCTCGAGCATCACCACGCCGAACTCTATCCTGAAGGACAAGCAAATGAGGGTCGTCGAACTGGCGCTCCCTGATGCGGTCAAATAGAGAAGACCGAGAAATCACACAAGCTAGAACCCGGCTGGGCTCCGAAAGATCCAATCTAACAAATTGCCTGGCTAAAGCCTGAACATCCATCGCCATAGGCCTCTCCGAAGCTGGTAGATACGCCAAACTCCCCAAACTCTCTGCCCGACGACTCAAGGCATCGACTACCATATTAGCCTTGCCCGGATGATAGAGAATAGTAATATCATAGTCCTTCAGTAGCTCCAACCATCTCCTCTGACGCATATTAGGTCATTCCGCTTAAGCAAGTGCCGCAAGTTCCGGTGATCGGTGTAGATCTCACGAGGAACCCCATATAAGTAACGACGCCAAATCTTCAAGGCGTGAACAATGGCACCTAGCTCCAAATCATGAACAGGGTAATTCTTCTCATGCACCTTCACTGTCTCGACGCGTAGGCAATCACCCTACCGTCCCGCATCAATACCGCACCGAGTCCAACTCGCGAGGCATCATAATATACAGTATAGGACCCCGAACCTATAGGCAACATCAATATAGGGGCCGAAGTCAAAGCTCTCTTGAGCTTCTGAAAGCTCGCCTCACACTCGTCTGTCCACTGAAAAGGGGCACCCTTTTGGGTCAATCTCGTCATAGGTGCTGCAATCGAAGAGAACCCCTCTACGAAACGACGGTAATAGCCCGCCAAACCAAGGAAACCGCGAATCTCAGTAGCGGAGGAGGGTCTGGGCCAACTCTGCACGGCCTCCACCTTCCTCGGATCTACTCGAATACCATCACTCGACACCACGTGGCCCAAAAATGCCACCGAACTCAACCAGAATTCACATTTAGAGAACTTGGCATAAAGCTGCTTCTCCCTCAGAATCTGAAGCACTATCCTCAAATGCTGCTCGTGCTCTTCCCGGCTCCGGAATATACTAGAATATCATCAATGAAGACAATCACGAACGAGCACAGATAAGGCCTGAACACACTGTGCATCAAATGCATAAAGGCTGCTGGGGCATTAGTCAGCCCAAAAGACATCACGAGGAACTCATAGTGACCATACCGGGTCCTGAGGCAGTCTTCGGGATATCTGGCTCCCGAATCTTCAACTGATGATACCCAGAGCGCAGATAAATCTTAGAAAACACCTGTGCGCCCTGTAGTTGGTCAAATAAGTCATCAATGCGAGGCAAATGATACCGGTTCTTCACAGTAACCTTGTTTAGCTGACGATAGTCAATACACATATGCATAGAACCGTCCTTTTTCTTCACAAACAACACAGGAGCATCCCAAGGTGAAACACTGGATCGAATGAAACCATTACCCAACAACTCTTGTAACTGATCCTTCAACTCTTTCAACTCAGGAGGAGCCATATGGTACGGTGGAATAGAAATGGGCTGAGTGCCCGGCAACAAATCAATAGCAAAATCAATATCTCTATCGGGCGGCATGCCCGGGAGATCAGCTGGAAATACATCAGCAAAGTCACGTACCATAGGAACGGAATCAATAGAGGGAGTGTCAATACTGACGTCCCGCACATAGGCTAGATAAGCAGCACACCCCTTCTCAACCATACGCTGAGCTCTGAGAAAAGAAATAACACGGTTGGGGGTGTGATCTAGAGTACCACTCCACTCAATACGTGGAATGCCTGGCATAGCTAGCGTCACGGTCTTGGCATGACAATCTACAATGGCATAATGGGGCAACAACTAGTCCATGCCCAGAATAATATCAAAATCGACCATCCCGAGCAACAATAGATCCGCTCTGATCTCAAAATCACAAATGGTAACCAAACACGACCGATATACATGGTCCACAGCCAAAGAATCACCCACCGGAGTGGAAACATAAATGGGGGCACTCAAAGAATCCCGAGGCACACCCATATGAGAAGCAAAGTAAGAAGACACATATGAAAAAGTGGAACCAGTGTCGAATAGAACCGATGCCTCCCCTGTGACTAACCAGAATAATACCTGTGATAACAGAATCGGATGCAACAATCGCAGCGCGATCAGGAACATCATAGAATCTGGCCTGTCCCCCCTCTCGAGGGCGGCCTCTAGAACCCTGACCCCCGCCCCTCGCTGGCTGGGCAGGTGGAGTAGCAGCTGGAGCTGGAATGATAGCCTGCTGACCTTGAGAGCCACGCTGATGCTGTGATGATTGATGAGGGGCTCCTCTCCTGCGTCTGGGCCACTCCCTAACCAGATGGCGAGTATCCCCGCACTCAAAGCAAGCTCTGGGAGGACGCGGTGGCTGTGACTGTCCGGCCTCACCCCCACTAGTCTGACCCCTGGAAGGACCCCGCGCAGGAGGTGCACTAGAAACTGGGGGAGCATAATAAGGCTCCTGAGGTGCTGGAAGACCTGGAGTACTACCGGCTGCGGGCAATGCTGAATGAACTGGACGACCGGAATAACCCCTGCCAAAACGACCGGCTGCTGAAGTGCGGGCACCAGAGAAATGACCCTACTCACGAGACCTCTTGGCCTCCCTCTCTCCCCGCTCTTTAGGGAGCATACTCTCGATCCTCCCGGCGATGCTCACCGCCTGCTGATAGGATATATTTGTCTCCAACTCCCTGGCCATGCTAGATCGGATCGGCGGAATCAGGCCCTCAATAAACCTCCGCACCCTCTCCCGGACTGTGGCTACCAAGGCCGGTGCATGCCTGGCTAGACGGGTGAAACTGATAGCATACTCCGATACCGACATGGAGCCCTATCGCAACCGCTCAAACTCCGAGCGCCAAGAATCCCTAAGGCTCTAGGGAATAAACTCCCTCAAAAACAGATTTGAAAACTATGTCCAGGTCAATGTAGCAGACTCCTCTGAACTATCCAACTCATACGTGCGCCACCAATCATAAGCGGCCCCACGAAACTGAAGAGCAGTAAAGGAAACCCCGTTGGTCTCCACTATCCCCATGATACGAAGAATACGATGACACTCCTCCAGAAAACCCAATGCATCATCTGTAGCCAAGCCGCTAAACACTGGAGGATCATATTTTTTGAACCTCTCCAATCTACGCTGCTCGTCCTCGGAGGCAGCTGGTCCACCCCCGGGCTGTGCTGGGGCGGCAGGAGGCATAACAATAATCTCTGGGACCTGTACCACTGGCACTCGCTGCTCAGGTGTAGCGGCTGCGGGAGTCCGGGCCCCTCACCCGGCCTGAGATGTAGCTGCAGTGAGAGGAAGCAACCCTACCCGAGCTAAAGTGGTATACATACTCATGAACTGGGCCAGGGTCTCTTGGAGTGCTGAAGTAGTAGCAGCTGTAGTCGGTGTACCAGGTGCCTGCGCTCCAACTCCGGTCTACCCGCGGCACCTCAGCGGCAGCGCGCGCGGGTGCTGGGGCTGCACCTCGGGCGCGTCCTCGTCCTCTACCTCGGCCCCGCCCTCTGACGGCGGCAACAGGGGGCGCGGGTACCCGATCGTCGCGAGTAGCTCGTGTCCTCACCATCTGTGAGAGAATAGAAAGCAGTAGTTTAGATTTTCGATGCCAAAAATGTCGCACGACAAGGAATCCAAAAGAAATGAAGAGTTTCCTAAACGGTTACATAGCCCCTCGTAGATAAATACAGACATCTCCGTATCGATCAGCGAGACTCTAAGTAACCGGTCTGTGTCTCGTGACTCCTATGAACCTAAAGCTCTGATACCAACTTGTCACGACCCTAGTTCACCAATCATGAACATGTCGTGATGGCACCCAATCCCCACGACTAGGTAAGCCTAACACGTTGCGGAATATACAAGCTATGAACACTTAAATAAGAAACAGCGGAAAAATAGCATAGTAAGGTATGTAATCCGTGCCGCTTGGCACATACATCCGTCAACACACTGTATAAAATGCTAGCAAGATCCGGAATCTCACGGGTAACACAAACTAACGAGAATATACAACTGTGGCTCTATGTGTAAAGAGTATCTAACAATGAAAATGGAGGAAAAGTGTCAACTAGTACTATTAGAATAGAAGAAAAGCCTCCGAATCCGCAGACGTAGCAGATCATACCTCGAGGTCTCCCAGAAAGCTGCGGAATCACCTAACACGAGCCTGCTCTGATGTACCTGGATCTGCACAACAAAGGTGTGCAGAAGAGTAGCATGAGTACACCACGGCGGTACTCAGTAAGTGCCAAGCCTAACCTCGATGGAGTAGTGACGAGGAAGGTCAGGGCCCTACTGAGAAACAATAATATAATGATGATAACAATAATAAACGGTTTAAATGATAATAATTTCTGAAATAACAACAATAAGATGATTACTGCAACCGTCTACAATTAATCTAGCAACAACTAACCAACTCAATAAAACAAGTCCAGGACCTATGGGAATCGAACCCACAGTCCCATTGACAGTACCTCTGGGTCTCCGGGAATCGAACCCGCAGCCCACGTAGTCCCTACCAATAACTCAGGATCTCGGGAATCGAACCCGTAGTCCCTACCAATAACTCAGGATCTCGGGAATCGAACCCGCAGTCCCTACCAATATCACTCCGGGTCTCTGGGAATCGAACCCACAGCCCTGGGTCTCCGGGAATTGAACCCGCAGTCCACAAGCACAACAAATAAAGGAATACACAGAGAGAATAAATTATTCTTAACTATAACTTCACCAAAAAATAATGCCAATAATTATCAAGAAGTTCAAATAAGACAATTAGGCAACTAAACATTTAAGTACTACCTAATCATGCTTTTCTAACTACTACCGGGTAAAAGTATCAAATTAACAGCTAAAGACAGGAATATCACTCATCGAACATTTTAATTAAAGTGTGTGTTCAACAACCAGCGCATGTACACGCCCGTCACCTCGCGTACAAGGCATTTAGACTATCACATAATACCCTAGGGGTGAAGATTCCCCCACACGAGGTTAGACGAGCCACTTACCTCAATCCCGGTACAAAACCGCTAAGAAATAACCCTCTTGCCACGAATGTCGGCCTCCACAGGTGTAGCATCTGATAAAAAAATCAATAGAATCACATCAAAATAGGCCAATTGGGCATTACCCAATCAAATACTCAAAATACACCAAAACCCACAAGTTGCCAAAACCCGACTTCCGGTACGCCTATCGAAAAATCACGAAAATCATATATTCGGGTTTCTTATCTCAATACGAGTCCGTGCATATAAAATTTATCAAAATCGGACTCCGTTTGGCCATTCAAATCAAAGGTTTTCTAAAATTTAGGCCTAGGGCTCAAACCCACCTTTAATCTTCAATTTTCAGTGAAATAATCACGGATTTCATGATAAACCAACGAATTAAGGTCAAGAAACTTACCCCCGATGATTTCCCGATGATATCCCAGCGTTTCCCCTTCAAAATCCTCTCTTGGAGCTCAACAATGGCGGTTTTGGTGTGTTAGGCCGCGACCGAAATGTTCTGGACTTAAAGTCACTGCCAGGCCATTTTACTCTACGCGATCGCAGCACCGGGCTTGCGATCGCGATGCACAAAATATGGGCGGCCTAATTTTTCCTCTACGCGATCGCGTGACCCTGGACGCGATCGCAGTGAACAACTCATCAGTACTACGCGATCGCAAACGTACTAACGCGATCGCGAAGAACAACCTCGTCCGGCTCCCCAACTACCCTACGCGATCGCATACTCCCTCACGCGATCGCACTGCTTCCGACTTACGCGATCGCACGCTTTACTTCGCAATTGCAGAGCTCGGGATTTCTCCCTTACGTGATCGCATGGCCATCTCCGCGATCGCGGAGAGCAAAATTTCTCTGCAATTATTGCAGCAGAACAGCAGTGCCTTTTGGCACAAATTGGTCCGTTTGGACCCCCGAATTCATCCCGAGGCTCCCGGACCCCAACGAAAACCACCAACATACTCCAAAACACGATACGAACTCATTCCAATCATAAAAACATGTCTAACAATATCAAAACCCATAATTCACATCGAATTCAAGCCTAAATTTCTTAAAACTTTCCGAATTGCACATTCGATCAAAAACCCGACCAAACGATGTCCGAATGACCTGAAAATTTGTGGACATATCCAAAATCACATAACGAAACTACAGAAATTGTCGGAATTCCATTCCGACCCCCGGATCAAAATCTCACCTATCGTTTGGATTCGCCAAAATTTCAAACTTCGGCATTTCAAGCCTAATTGAGCTACGGACCTCCAAAATACATTCCGAACGCGCTACCAACCCCGAAATCACCCAACGGAGCTAATGGAACCATCGGATTCCCGTTCCGAGGTTGTCTTAACACTGTTCCAGTTACGGATCATTTTCTAACCTTAAAGCCCTCCTTTAGGGACTAAGTGTCCCAAAATGCTCCAAATTTCAGAACCGACTCTCCCGACAACCCACAATTAGCAGAAAGGAACTTAGGGGAACAGTTAAATTGGGGATTGGGGCGTAATTTTTTAAAACGACAGCCGGGTCGTTACACATACTCAGTCCAGAATCACATAAGTCCCTTGGGCACAATAATATAGAAATATTCAACCCAAACTTCATTAGAAATATTAATTAAGTTTCATGTTTGAGAAAAGGTGGCTGAATTTGCAAAACAATTTTTAACAATAAGGCCGAGTCCAAGCATTTTGTCAAAATAGTGAGGAAACAGAAATAGCAACCCCTGAAGGGTCCAAACCATTGGCACGAAGCCCAAATATGGCAATCAGCTCAAGTTATAATGATAACAAGTGAAATTCAGTCAACTACACAGTAATACATCTATCGGGATGAACCAAGTCACAATCCCCAACAGTGCTCTACCCCACGCTCGCTATCCGTCATATAATTCACCTCAATATAGCACTACGATGTGCAAATTCGAGATTTCAAACCCTCAGGACATCATTTACATCTATTACTCACCTCAAGCCGACTAAAATCCTAGCTTGCTATGCCCTTGCCTCTCAAATCGACCTCTTCGCACGTCGAATCTAACCAAAATCACAACGAATACGTCACAATATACCAATGGAACAATACCCGATTGAAAATAATAGAAAAATAGCAAAATTCTCGAAATTAGCAAAATTCAAGCCCCGGGCTCACTTCTCGAAAATCAGAAAATTTTGTGTCAACGGTTCCTTATCTCGCCAAGAGTCTATACATATAAAGATTGTCAAAATCGGAGTCCAAATGACCCCACAAATCCCAATTTTTGTTCTCTTATGTTTCAAGCCCTAAACCACATTTTTTGCGCATTAATTACTTGAGTTTTCAGCTCAAATCCATTTATTTACACCATAAAATCGTGTTTTAAGTCCAAGAATCCATACCTTATCAAAACCCCTTGAAATCCCTCATCAAAATTACCCATAATCCTCCAAGTCCGAGTTAAAAATATGAAACCTTCCAAAAATTCGCGAAGATGAAATGGAATAGCACTGGCCAGTCATTTCCGCATTTGCGGCTCCATGGTCGCATTTGCGACTCCCGCTTTTGCTGTCAACAGGCCGCTTCTGCGGTCGAAACCCCGCATCTGCGGCTTCCGCTTTTGCGGACCAAGCTCCGCATTTGCATATCCCATTAAATATCCAAACTCTGCATATGTGGTCATCTTGTCGCATCTGCGACTCCACATATGTGGTCACCAAATTAGCACCTGTGGTCCCTATCGCTTCTGCGGCTCTACCGCATAAGCGAAAATACCAGATACAGTTGCAATTTTCTTAGGTTTCACAAGTTAAACTTCCTGTTAACCATCCGAAATCACCCCGAGAACTCCGGGAACTCAATCAAAAACATCAATACCTCCTGTAACACCATTCAAACATATTCCAATCATTACTAAGTTTGATGATTAATATTTTTGTAAGCTTTACTAGTACTACTGATTAAAAAAATAAGTTTAGCACAAAAATTTAACCTGAATCGCGAGATAAATGAGAGCTTGAGAAAAAATCCCACCCATTAACAAAGATTGATTTTAAAACATTTTCTAACGAGGGACCGACTTAGCTAGTCACAGTTATATCATACTATATGAATAGAATAAAGCAATTATTTGCCTACTTGCGTGAGGAATGAACTTCGCAAATCTTCAAGGCAAAGGTCAAGGTACCTAATCATAACCAGTAGGTACAAACACCCTTAGCATGTCCTAATAATCGCAGATACTCGTTAGAGTTGGATTAGGAATATAGTATTATTTTACCGTTAACAATAAAACAACAAAATAACCCAAATTAAAATATTTGAAGGGCAAAATCACACGAAATTATAGCCTAAACACGACTCTCCAAGTTGGCCTTCATATCCCTTTCTTTTGACTGCTCTTTTTAATTCTCTAAACCCCAAATTTGATCCCAATTTGATTCTTAGACTTGGATGGAGTCAGATTCTGTTGCATTGAAAACCCTAAGAATTTTCTGATTCTGAAGTGAAATTGAAGTGCAAAAATGTTTCCGTGGAATTTCGCGAGGTCTGCGGAGACTTTGTTCTCGCGATGGGCGATCAAGAGGGTTTGCAAGTTCCTTTTGAAGAAGAAATTGGGGAAATTCATACTAGGCGATATCGATCTCAATCAGCTCGATGTTCAGCTCAGTGCTGGTACTATTCAGCTCTCTGATCTAGCTCTCAATGTTGATTATCTCAATCAAAAGGTGCGCGCTTGTTTTTTTTGTCTTTTTCTGTTTTTGCAAATTCCAGAGGATATGAATTTGAATTTGATACTAGAAGTAGTACAATTTTAATGATTTTCTTTTATTCTGATCTCTATTTATAGGATAAAGTTTAATTCTTTCTGTAGTTTTGTGAGTTTTGTTCATTGAGTTGTAGGTTCATGTAATCCTTTTAACTTTGGAGCTAGGTTGTTAGTTTATCTAGTTGCTATCAGGATTTTAATCTGGAAGGCTGGTAATTCTAGTGTGGTAATGCTTTCTAGAAGTAGAATTTATTTTCCTCATTGTTGGATGAGCTACATTTGAACTTTAACTTCCATGGCCAACTATGCTAAATCCAGAGTTAGTTGTGTTTGCAACAAATTATTGTGATACAAAAATAAATTGCAATCACAAAATAAATATGAAGAAACATAATTTTATTGATAAAATGACACGGGTACAATCCTGTTTATCCCCTTGATTCTTCTCTCCTGGGGCTGAAGCAACGTATTTCTTGAATGTAAGGATGATGCAGACCTCCTAGATGTATTTGATCTCCAACTTCTTGAACTATTTCATTGTCAAGAAGTATCCGACCATATTTTGGTCTCTTTTGTGAGTATCCCATAGTTTATGAGATTTTTGAGACACCTCTTCAAGGGTATATGCATCCGTTTATATAGGTGCGAGTTAAGGTTTAGGGTAGAGTAGCCTCCAAGAAACCCTAATAGACTCCTAATAGACTCCTCCTAATAGACTCATAATAGACTCCTATGATTTCTAGAGTCCTGTAGTTCTTTAATTTAAGATTTGGCTTTATCCCTTAAAATTTTGATGCCTACAAGTTGTGATCAGCTATATGAATTCTCTAGGTCTATTTCACTCCATTTATGTCCATTTTGTTCCGAACTAAATAATTTGCTTTTAAGACAAATCAAGTTCATCAATAGCTAAAGCGTCTCTAATCTACAGTTATACTACAAGGATATACAAGTTTTTATCATGGAAAAAAAAAAAGAAAAAGAGAAAGGAGAAGACTCCTCATTGACACCAAACTTAATGTAAGTGTAACAACAAGAAGTAGCCCTTAACCCAAACTAGTTGTGTTAGCCTATATGGATTCCTTTTGGACATTTATCCATCAAAGAAAAAGTTGGAAGAAAAAGGAATTTTTCTGTTGTTGTTGATAAATTGGCTAAACAAATTCGTATATAAGAAGTATCAAAAGTGGAAAACCTTACAAAAATATTATGTTTCTACGAAGTAATCGTTATACAAATAGGAACCTCGTGGATGCACCGATAAAAAAAGGAAGAGATAAGAGGCTATTCCTCAAATGTACAGAATTCTCCTCTATTCCATCAAAGAGCACTTTCCTATTTCTCTCTCTCTCTCCATACGGCCCACATAAGTGTTAGAGGAGCAACATCCCATCCTCTACATCTTCTCTTCCATCTTCTAAAGAGCAGCTGAACATTGCTTCTTTAACAATGTTTGGCATCAGCTGCTGGAGTCCAAACCAAAAAAAAAAAAAAGAGGAGGAAAATTTACAGGGCAGACAAAATACTTTATTTCCGCTCTCTGTGTTTGCTCCAATGTTTATGTGGTGTCACCTAACCTTTCAAAAAATATATATATTTACGTGCTGCCGCTAAAATTTCTTCTAATGGTTACTCCTGCCCGGCGAGCCTTGTTGAAGTCTAGGTAATAGGATTCGAATCATCCCTGGAACTCAATATCTTCGTCTTGCATTCTTGAAAGGCAGGGTAATAGTTTTGATCTCCACACTTTAGGTCTACATTTCCCTTTTAACTTTAGCTTTCTTTTCTTTTGATGGTTATCACATTTTGGTTGGTGACTTATTTGAGAATAGAAGTGTGTTTTAATTAAGTTATGGTATCCTTTAGGGTGGAAAGCCAGATTCTTTGGCTGCAAGAGAAGGTTTCAAGCTTTTTAAGTGTTTCTTACGAAAGTTATTCGCTAGTCTCTTTCAGCAGAGCTAGCTGATTTAAGGTACTTCATAGGAGATCATGACCTGCATATATGTTAGAGCTGAATAGTTTGAAATTCCTGCTTTTCACCTGTTTTGTAGGGATTGTATTGCCTGTTGGGCCTATTCTCCCTGAAACCTCTTTTTTGCAGGGGGGGAGGGGGGGGGGGATATTTAGTTAGAGAACCAACAACATGTATTACTCTCTTTATCTTACTAGTCAGGTACCAAAGCATCAATTATATTCAACCATGGTATTTTTGAATTTCCTTTCTGCCTATCTACAACCACTGCATCTTCTTCTTCATTATCCAAAGAGATGCTTGATTTTAGCTGATTATGACAGTGTTGCATCTTTCAGTTTGGTTCCGCAGCAGCCGTGTATGTGCAAGAAGGGTCAATTGGCTCTCTGCTTGTGACAATGCCTTGGAAAGGGGATGGTTGTCGGATAGAGGTGGATGAACTTGAGCTTGTGCTTGCTCCTGATGCAAACTTTTCTCAAAGTCCACTTGAAAATTATCTTTCAACCAAAGGTTCAGTCAACCAAAATTTTGGAAACCATAATGATGATAACGTAGACGAGGCTGGTGCTAAAACAAATGCTTTTGATGTTCATGAAGGAGTCAAGACCATTGCTAAAATGGTTAAGTGGTTGCTCACTAGCTTTCATGTAGAAGTTAGAAAATTGATCATAGCATTTGATCCCTGTTTAGGTGAGGAGAAAAGGACAGGGCTTTGCAAAACATTAGTATTAAGAGTAGCTGAAGTGGAATGTGGTACATGTATCTCAGAAGGGGCTTCTTTGGATAGTGAAGCAGTGGATGATAACTTTCTGGGGTTGACTCAAATGACAAATTTTATCAAATTTAGTGGAGCAGTTCTTGAATTCCTTCAAATTGATGAGATTGTTGATAAGAAACCAAATCCATGCACTTCAGGAACAATTACAGGTGAGTGGTCAAGCTGTTCACCAAATGTCACAACCCCAATAATAACAGGGGAGAGAGGCGGACTTGCTGGGAACTTAAAATTGACTATACCTTGGAGAAATGGGTCCCTAGATATATGCAAAGTGGAGGCAGATGCTTCTATTGATCCTCTGGTAATCAAACTTCAACCGCGTAGCATCAGATGCTTAATATATTTGTGGGGAATTTTAAAAGATACGGGGGAGAAGAAGGATTCGGAATTTCCCCCCTGTGATTCAGTAGTGACTTGTGATTCAACAAGGGCAGATACTTCTATGCTCAATATGGACGAGGTGCTTCTAGGGTCTAAAGCATTTTCTGCTGAACACTCATTCAACAGTGAACCAGTGAGGGAAGCCTTGCTGTCCGAGTCGTGTCTTATATCGGATTGGGTGAGTAGAAGCCGAAAATTCAACAATGAAGAGGAACCAGATTTTGGGGAAAGGTTGATACCCTTTTGCATTTTACTGATCATGCAGTAGCACCTTTAAATTATGATAATTCTAGAGGGACTTCATGAGTATTTATATGTGTTTTATTCTTTTACAAAGAAATGCAAACTCTTTGACATGCTGCTTTTCGGTTTGCTTTTTTTTTGTTGATAAAGTAATCATTTTATTAATGAATTATATAAAAACACCTGCATAAAAGAAGTGTAGAAAAAAGGTAGAAAACCCTAAAAAAAAATATATGGTTATCAATGGACGACATTCAATCTTCAATACATTAGGTATCTGTTAAATTTTAGTTGCTTTTGTAACAACACGTGTCTTGGGGGAAACAAAAAAAAATTCTGCCTTTTGTTGCTTTAACCCCTTGCAATGTCTTGCAGGAATTGTATTATGTCGTTTTTTCTAGGTATTTGGCCTTGAATAATTTAGTCTTTCAAAATTTTGAAGTCTTTCCAGCTATACCACTATAGTAGTTGTTGAAGACATAATTAAGTAATTAAAAGTGTGCTCTCTCTGACGCATTGAACTTTTAGATGAGATGATCACACAATTTAATTAGAGAGCCTGGGGCACGTGCGTGGTCCAAGAAAAAGAGTCAGATCCGTCGCGAGGAAGCATCTTGACGATATAATTCAGTAATTAAAAGTGCACTCTCGCCAATAGCTCAAGCTCTTAGATGTGATGGTCACACAATCAATACTAGCTCTTTGCAATGATCATTATGATTTTAAATTGCATGTGGAAGCTTTATGTATTGCTTTTGCGTCGACACTAAATTTTCAACTTCCTATACTGATAGCATGGCATAAAATTGTCAATGGAAGCAGGATCTACTTGTGCTGACACATCCTTATGCTCTTAAGGTTGTATCTGCTTATGCTCTTATGGTTGTATCTTGCAGTGTGCACCAGTTTTTTGAATGCTTTGATGATCTAAGAAACTCGCAGTCAGCTTTAGGAAGCAGTGGGATGTGGAATTGGACTTGTTCTGTTTTTAGTGCAATAACAGCTGCCTCTAACCTTGCTTCCGGGTCATTGCTTATCCCTTCTGGTATGTTCTTTGGCCCTCACATGCATAAACACACACTGCATATATTATCCTAATTTCTTCCTGGCAGAAAATGTGCTGATCTGCCTTGTGATTTGTTATTTCTGTTGCAAATATGATTCATATAAACCATTGGCATTTCTGGACAGAGCAAAAGTAAGTGCACACAAGGCTAATCCATGCCTAGTGAAGAAAATATACAGACTTGAGTACAGGGAGGAGCTCAAAAGCAAATTCTTTTTTATCTCTTAAGATGATTAAACTGAGCTGATACTCGATTTAGTTTGTATTTCCGATTTATTTTTAATCTTTTCTGTTTCCCTGATTGGGTGGAATTATACAGCTCAATATATTTTATTTAAAAGTATGAAGATTGAGATTCTTCAGTCGCTTTAGTGGGGGACTTCAGTAATGGCATCTTAGCATTTTAGGTCAGCCCTTTTGTCAAAGAACTGATTTAATTTCCTTTGACATCCACTGCAGATCAGCAGCATCTTGAAACCAACCTTAAGGCAACAGTTGCTAAAGTATCTCTTCTTTTCTCTTTTACCGATGAGGAAGAGAGACATCGCTACAGCGTGGATGCAGATAAAGGGAATGCTGGTTTTTGTGTTCATTATGTAAGTGCAAATTTTCAAGATTTGCTTCTACAGTTGCAGGTAATGTTCCATTTCTTTGTTGTTGATTTTACTTCATAATATTTAAAAATTTTTCAATTTAGAACTCCTCTATTAACTTTAAAACCCATTAAGGCTTAATAGGTACGGCGTCAGGAAATGAATTTTGAAGCAACAGTTCAGCATATGCAACTTACTGATCACTTCTCAAGAAAGGATGATACAGTTGATTTCAAATTGGGTATCTATAATGACATTAAAGTAATTCAAGATGCAGTTCAAACTGCCCTTCCACCTCTTGCTTGGTCCACCAAGACTGTTGATCTGGATAATCAGAATGCATCTGCTGCTCCTAATCCATTAGGGATGAATTTTACAGATGGGTTCACTCATCCAAGGAACAAAATAAGCATGTTTGCTGACGACGTAGTGCATGTAGAATTGCTTAAGACTTTTGGTGCTTGCCTCTGCCAAGCCACAAAAAGTTCTTCAGGGAACTCATTTGTTGGGCCAACATCTTTTTCATTGAAGTTGCCACCATTTATTTTCTGGGTAAACTTTGATTTGTTAAGTGAGACCTCAGAACTTTTCAAGAAAATTATGGATCCTATTGAAATGACTGGCACTCTGGCCCGTGGGCATAGGCGTATGGATTCATCCAAAGGGATTGGAAGCACTAGGCCCTGCTCTGGCACTAGAAGAATTTCAGAACAGGAAAGTTTCATGGGCACTGTATCTCTTCCAACTGCCAGGATTATATTGTCTTTCCCCTGTGGAAATGATGATGGTTTTAAGAGCTATTACTCTTGGCAACAGTTTATTTCTCTTGATGTATCTTCACCATCAATACCTGGGGAGAAAGCAAGTCATGCAACTAAAAAGAGTACTGCTACTAGTTCTAAGAGTTGGAATTATGTGGCTACATTGTGCTCTTTGTACTTGAATTTTGGAAAGCTTGATGTCAACTTAATTACATCGTTGTCCGGAGAGAATGCCGAAATTACCTCTGGAAGTGCTTCAAAGTATAGACTTTTAGTACAGAAAATAATGACCACATCAAATGGAAGAGGGCCTTCTGTTGTTACCTTTTCTTGGCAGGACAGTGCCAGGACTGGTCCTTGGATAATGAAGAGAGCCAAGCAGCTTGCTTGTTCAGACAATGCACGGTGCTTAGAGAAGTTCAGAAGAAAAGGATATGAATTTTCCTCCGTAACCGCTGTTAAGGGTTCGGAGGACTTCAATGGTAATATTCGAGAAGAAATGATTATAAGCTCTGGGTTCTGCGTTCATGCACATTTATCTCCTGTTACAATTGCTCTAAGCAAATCAGAATTTGTGAAGTTAAATGATCTTCTGAGTCAAGTGATTGATAGGTTAGCGGGACTGGACCTTGTTCCTCTTGATACTGAAGAAGTGAGTTCTGGCTCTCAATCATCAGTTCTTGTTGAATGTGATTCTATAACCATATCAATTAATGAGGAAGTCGTGGAGAAGAATAATAAGGGTTCGCTTCAGAATGAAATTACTGGCTCTTGGCATAGCTTTAGACTGGAACTTCTGAATTTTGGTCTATTATCTGTTTTAGATATTGGAGGAACAAATGGTGCTAGCTTCCTCTCGGCGACACATGGTGAGGGAAACTTGTGGGGTTCAATTACAGGAGTTCCAGGTGAAGAGTTTCTCCTCATCTCCATCAGTGACTCTTCCAGCAGCCGTGGTGACGGAGAAGGTTCAAATGTATTATCTGCTAAGTTGTCGGGTTCAGATATTATCCACTTCCACGATCCACGGAGCAGTTCCATGTCCATCACCATCAGATGTGGCACTATTGTTGCAGTTGGGGGCCGCTTGGATTGGTTTGACACAATTTTCTCCCTTTTTACTGCACCCTCTCCTGAAACTAAACAAGAATGTGATAGTAATGTGCAGAAAGAGGATTGTGAAACTAGTGTCCCTTTTGAATCTTCTTTTATCCTTAGCTTGATAGACATTGCCTTGAGTTATGAGCCATACCTAAACAAATTGATGATCCATGGATGTGCTGATTCTCAGTCAAGTTCTCCCAATTGCGAGGAAGCAATAGCTGAGCAGTATGTAGCATGCCTGTTGGCTGCATCTTCCCTGAGGCTTTCCAGTACAACTGTTGCTGATTCTGCTATCAGCAGTTACAAAATTACTGTGCAGGATCTGGGTCTGCTTCTTTCTGCTATGCGTGCACCCGACTGTGCTGGCAGTTTCTACAGTGTAGAGCATCTTCGCAAGATTGGGTATGTCAAAGTTGCTCAACAGGCAGATGTTGAAGCTCTTTTGAGAATCAGTTCTGACAACGGGGGTCTTTGGGAAATTGATTGTTCGGAATCACAGATTGTTCTAAACACTTGCCATGATACAGCTAGTGGATTGATGCGTTTAGCTGCTCAATTGCAACAGCTGTTTGCACCCGACTTGCAAGAATCCGTGGTTCACTTGCAGACAAGGTGGAATAATGTTCAGCAGGCACGTGAGGGCAAAGAATTCAGCACTTTTGACGTGGATTCTGTATCATCAACTTCTGATATGCAGGCTATGACTGATGATCTAAGTAGTGAAGGTGGTAATATCAACTTGATGGATGAAATATGCGAAGACGCATTTCAACTGGACCACGGGGAGAATGGCCAAGCTGATTACCGTGAATCACCCATCGATCTGTCACCGAATAATAGTTTTGTTGGCGAGACGTTTTACTACAGTAATGAAGACTCTCCAAGGTTCTTGACTAGCTCGCCTCTCACTGGCTCAGTTCCTGTAGTTGGTCAAGAAACTAGTGAGACTTCATTATCACCCGAACAGCTACCTCAGTTAATTGAAGAATATTTACTGTCTGACCTATGTCCTTTGTCTGAACTAACACTCACAGATCAATCGTCGAAGGATAATCTTAGATATGCACCTAGTCCCATGAGGGGTGGTGATGATTTAAGGGGAAATACTGGATGGTATGGTGACAACTCTTTAAGAATTTTAGATAATCATGTTTCAGAAGTGAACAGAAAAGCTGGTTCACTGGAGTTGACCGAATCCGAGGCGTCTAACATTTTCAATGAACCTGATGAAAACAAAAATGTTAAGGGTCGCATAGTTCTTAATAACATGAATATCATCTGGAGATTGTATGCAGGATCTGACTGGCAAAATGTTCAGAATAATGCACAGCAATCAACAGAAACTTGTGGGCGGGATACAACTGTTTGTTTAGAACTGACACTCTCTGGAATGCGATTTCAGTATGACATCTTTCCTGATGGTGGAACTCGGGTATCTAGACAATCCATAACAGTTCATGATTTCTGTGTTAAAGACAACAGTATTGCTGCCCCTTGGAAACTGGTATACAAAGTTTCTTCACGTATTTGGAGTTCCAAATAGTTCACCATCAATTATACTGGATTTAAAATTCTTTTTTCTGTTTGATGATCAAGGTGCTGGGTTACTATCAATCAAAAGGCTGTCTAAGGAAGTCTTCTTCCAAAGCATTTAAGCTGGATCTTGAAGCTGTAAGACCTGATCCTGCTATCCCTCTTGAGGAGTACCGGTATATTCACTATTTCCTTTGAACTTTTCTCAATTTCGCACCGGTCTCTCTTTTCCGGGGAAACTTTGTCGTCTCCATAATTTGTTTGATTTATTCCAAGAGAACATGTCTTTGTAATACCTTTTATATGCATGCATAGTTTCAGTTGGATGCGCTCAGAAGTCAAGTGCCTGAATAGTTGGTTATAAAAATGGTAACTAGAAAGTAGTTCGAAATTATGTGCTTTAGAACTGGAAGGAGAAAAGACAAACAAAGTATACGCCATAAAGAAGCATAAGGCTTCAGGCAAGATGACATTTACTCGTTTATTTCCACCCAGCAGTTAGAAAAGAAGTTTATGACTAGTCTTTTACTATTACGAATCCGTTGACTTGGTTTTGTTTTGCTTAGTATACTTGCGCAGAAGTTCATGTATCTTTTATGTCCTTTTATCAGCCCCTTTATGTATCATTATATAGAGATGCTCATGACTTACTGTATTTGTCCATTTTGTGCTTAATCTACTCTATCCGTCTGTTAGAGGGATACACTAATGCAGCTTATTTGTCCTTAGAGGTGGAAAAATGGGTGATATATGGTGAGTATAAGTGGGTTTGGGGGTGGTGGTAGGCTACTAGACCTGTTGAGGATTTGGTAAAGCTTTCAACCTATCTATAGCCTGTAATGAAATCAAGACCATGGAACCAAGACCTAATTGCAAATAACAAAAATAGAACTATTCGATCTATATATATTTTTGTGGAACTCCTATGTGTTTGTAGGTTAATGGCCAGCCGTAAAAATGATGATGATATCTGTTAGTATAGAAAAACACCCCCCCCCCCCCCAATGCACACTCTCCCCATTCAGCTTCTCCCAAGGTTAGGAAAATAGAACGCTAGAAAAAGTTGGTGCAATTATGAAATTTCCTTTGGTTAATCTAAAAAAAGAGGGAAAAGGGACTCTGAAAAGAGAGAATGACGAAGTACGAATGGCAACATGACTTGATATTACAAAATGATTATGACAATAGTTTTAAGAATTTGTTATTGTTGTATACCATGATTATAACATGTGAACAATCTTAACCTTTCTTACTTGTTTTTTCCGACAACGTTTGTGTCCGAATCAGTCTAGCACGTACTTGGACCATTTACCTATTACCTCCCATTACAGTAGGTACCAAGCACCAGGTAACTCTTGCCACAAAGGATTGGACGGGGAAAGAAATTACCTAGTATCTCTTTGTCTCTGTTGGTGCTTTAACCTTGGTATACCATGGTTTTTATTCCACTTCATTGACTACTAGATCACACTCTTAGGTCTTTTGTTACTTACCAACTTTTAAATAAAATAGCGTGCAATCCAGCTGGCGCGCACTAGGTTTCATCGTAAACCTATTTGCTTATTTCCAATTACGTGAATCAACAATGGAAATTGCACTCAAAGGTAGGGCATTTTCCTCGAATATTCCATCGGATACTTGTGATTATCATCAAACATGCATCTATGGCCCACTGAATCCAGCCTCCAAAATTTTTGTGCAAGAAATTTTAGATAAAGGCACTTATGGTCTCTTTCGTGCAATAACCGTGATAAGCAAACTGCACTGTGTTGTTTCCTTCCATCACGATCTTACCACTTCACATGCGGATTTCTCTTGCTTGCTCATGCGTACGGCTTTAGCATTTGTTGCTTTTCAACACAAAGCTCCTCATAGAATTTTCAACAAAGAATTCATCCCAAACCTGTAATGAAGTGATTGGACTGATGATGCTTTCATTTTCAGGTTACGCATCGCTCTCCTCCCAATGCGTTTACATCTTCATCAAAACCAGTTAGATTTTCTCATCAGCTTCTTTGGAGGAACAAAGTCAGCTGTTACACCATCCCAAAGTACTTCGCAGAGTCTGAGTAAGTCGGACATACTAGCAAAGAGAACCGAAGTTGGGGGTGATGCAGTCATCGAAGAGGCATTACTTCCTTATTTTCAGGTGATAAATTGGAGGTTCCTTTTGCCAAATTTTACATATAGCTGCCTCCTTTCAAGTAAACTTTAAAAGCTTGTAGTTGGATAAATTTATTTATCTTTGTGAAAAGGTAAGGTAAAAGAAAAAGAAAAACGGTTTCATCTTGCCTAAAAATGCTTGCGACTGTTGTCTGCAATTTGAATCCTTTCATCTGTGGATATACCAGCTCTAGTTTGAGAGTGGTGTTGCTGGCTGCTTGATCTGTTTGCTACTGTTATGTGCGTATGGCGATAGCCGAAGCTGATTTTACTGGATTTTGGTTGCAGAAATTTGATATCTGGCCGGTTCATCTTCGGGTTGACTATAGCCCTTGCCATGTTGATTTAGCAGCATTAAGGGGTGGCAAGTATGTTGAACTTGTTAACCTTGTACCTTGGAAGGTATTTCACTTCCTTGTCCCTCGTGATTTTCCTTTATAGATTTAATTTGGTAATATTGCTCTAGTGTTGGTTTTTGATAGCTGGTGCATTTTCTTTCTCTTCTTATTGTTTTGTTGTGTAATGCATATTGAGATTATTCAGATGGAGTTGAATTAGTTTATGAGTTGTCATAAGGCTGCATTAATTTTCACGATAAATGGTAAACTCTAGCTGATCCGACTTCGATAAAATGACATCTGATTGCCAGGTATTTAGTGTTAAAATTCATCACCTTTTCTTGAAATCTCATTTACCTAAAATGAAAATTGGGAAGGACATTAGACATGCTTCAGAGTTCTTTTTATTTTGAGAAGAATGCTTCAGAGCTGTTTTTCTCTGGTGTAGTCATATAGTATATGTCTCCTAATGATGTAGTACTCTCTGAGGACCCTTCAGATGCATGCAAACTTGGTAAAGTTAGATTTCTCATGGTTTTTTACATCCTTTTGTTTAATAATCATTCAAGTTCCTGTCTTTCTATTGGAGATACCAGCAATCACTCTTGGCATCATGGTTTTTTAGAACGGCTGTACCTTTTTTACCATGATAAATTCAATTGTTCTGTTGAGAGGTATTAGAGAAAATGTTAATATTACGTTGACAGTAGGCAAGAAAAGTTCCTTTATTTCATTTTTCTTTCAGTAGATATTTTGTAATTGTAGAGAACCATATGGACCACTTAGATGACCTCAAATTTTGTTCTTGGGGCAACAACATTCATTTATTGGCTTTAACGCTTGCTTTGAGAGAACACACACTCTCTCTCTCTCTCTCTCTCTCTCTCTCTCTCTAGATTGAAACATTGGAAGTAGAAACTAATAAGGTAAGATTATGACGTTTTAACTCAAAAAAGGCAAGTTTTATAGGAATATTATAAAGAAAGAGGATCAAGTACACCAAATAATTGTCCAGGATAATATAATTTAGGACCTTAAGGTGCTTGGCTTGGCCTCCTTGATTTGGCGTAGTTCAATGAATGTGTGCGGACATAGCCAATGGCATATTTAGTTGTATTTGACATACATGAGGTGAAATATTTTTACGTACAAGTTTATAATAGTGTGTCCCAATACCTTCCTGATGCAGGGGGTTGACCTGCATCTCAAGCATGTTCAAGCTCTAGGTGTCTATGGCTGGAGTGGAGTATGTGAAATAATAATAGGAGAATGGTTGGAAGATATTTCCCAAAATCAGGTTTGTATATTTGTTAGAGTAGTGATAATTTGAGGCTTGCATGTGAAACTTTGAAGTGGGTTCTGATCAAAATTCTTGTATTTCCCTTAGATTCATAAACTATTGAAAGGCCTTCCTCCTATTCGATCACTGGTAGCTGTTGGTTCCAGTGCAGCAAAGTTGGTATCTCTACCTGTGAAGAGTTACAAGAAGGATCAAAAATTGTTGAAAGGAATGCAAAGAGGTAATATTTAAGAAATCTATCTCTTACATCTCTGGAGGATACATGTAGTGGAAGAAATAAAAGTCTGTACACTATGTTTAATGAGTCTTGAACTGATTAGGTTCTTCCTGAATGTGGAGTGTTTGTTTATAGGAACTCAAGAATTTGTTTCCATGGCCATCCTTGAGTAGGATTAGGAGTATTGTTGATGAAATGATAAGCAGATTTCAGTGAAAAGGATCCTGATTTGTGACCCTTCCACATTAAAGCATCTTCCTCTTCTGTGAGATCTTGGAAAGCTTCTAAGGTCTCCCAGAAATCTGTCACACTTTGCAACTCCCAGTCATTTAAGTTCCTTCTGAAAACAAAGTTCCACCCATGTGGATTTTGCTTCTGCTGCTGAAATTCTTGGATTCGCAGCAATGTTATATAAGTCAGGAAACTGATCTTGCAAAGTGTGCCCAAACCATGTGTCACACCAACCTTGATACTAGAATGATCAGCAATGGACCTCCATTGTCCCCTAATAATTTTCCGTACACCAACTCCATGTGGGGAGGATACTGGTTTGGTGCAGCAAGGTCCTCCATGGCCATACTTCTCTTGTTATCACCCTTCTCCATAAAGCTGTTTCCTCCAAAATATCTCCATAACCATTTTGCAAGGAGACTGTGCCAAGAGAGATACTGCATGCCAAGAGAGATACTGCTTATAGATCTCAAAATGGTTTCAATGTTTTGCAGGTACAATAGCATTCCTTAGAAGTATTTCACTTGAAGCAATTGGGCTTGGAGTGCATTTGGCTGCTGGTGCTCATGAAATCCTTCTGCAAGCTGAATATATTCTTACAAGTGTTCCACCATCAGTACCATGGCCTGTGCAAAGTGGAGGAAACACCAGCGTGAGATTTAATCAACCTAGAGATGCCCGACAAGGGATCCAACAGGTGATAATCCCTTTTTGAGATATTCTTTCATTTTGCCTTTTGGCTGGTTAGTTAGCCGCACCCACGAATGATATAAATACTACTGTTGCTTTGGCTTTACTCACATCAGTGGCACATTTCTCTGCGGGTCTTACAAAAAAAAGATTAGGTTATTTCGGAAAATATATTCAACCAACCCCAATCCTTTTACCCATTAACATCTTAGAAGATTTCACAAAACCTTTATCACTTAGTTTTCGACTTTTTGGGAATATCTTAGCTGATGAATTAGTAGCTGTTGTTCTCGAAGGTTTTGAATTTTGTCCCAAATTGCATCTATTCAAACTATTTTGGAGGACCAAATGCATAGGCAGACACCCAAAGATGGCATAAACGGTCAGATAGATACCTTAACTATCCTTGTGTCTGGATAAACATTTCTCGTTGTCGCAAGTGTGCCTCGTGCATAACCTGGTCCAGCAGACCTCACTCGTGAGTTACAATCTTGGCAGGCTTATGAAAGTATAACTGAAGTACTGATCCCTGATAATCTTGGCAGGCTTATGAAAGTATGAGTGATGGCTTCAGTAAGTCTGCTTCTGCTTTAATACGCGCTCCCATGAAACGATATCAGCGTGGTGCTGGAATGGGGTCTGCTTTAGCAACTGCTGTCCAAGCAGCTCCAGCGGCAGCCATTGCCCCTGCTTCTGCCACGGCACGAGCTGTTCATTGTGCTCTTCTAGGTGTAAGGAACAGGTTGGCACTCTCCTCCTCGTCCCCCCCCCCCCCTCCTCTTTTGTATCAATTTATGCTTTAGGACAATTGCCTTTTATTTTTTTAGCCAGGTAGAATTACAGAACTATCATATAGTATTAGCATTTTTTTCCTCTTTTAGTATTTTACTTTAATTTTTAAGTGGTTGTGTTTTGGCTCACTAAGAATTTGACTAAGTGAAGATTCTTGCTTCCATAAGAAGTATTGCTTATAAGAATCTTGCCTAGGTTTAAAGTCTAGGGTAGAAGTTCTAATAGTCATTTTGATTTTCTTGATCAATTTGTAAATAGTCATTGTAGTTTGCTTCTATTTTTATTACTCCATTTTGAGATTTTATCTTGATCCCAACGTTTGAAGTTTTAACTCATAGTACCATGCAGCCTCAATCCGGATCGTAAGAAGGAGTCTTTGGAGAAATATTTGGGGACTTCTCCACCTCAGCAGTATATGTAGGTGGGTATGCAGCTTCACTCTTAGTTGTCTTTGGAGATATATTTTGGGACTTCTCCATCTCTCAGCAGTACATGTAGTGGGTATGCAGCTTCACTCCTTAGTTATATCTGTTGGTGCATTTCCAGCATGGTTACATTTTCTATTTATACAACTATCTTTCGGAGTATAACTAATGGAGACATAGGAAGCTTTTACTTCCTGAATGAATTGGGTTAGAAGCAGTAACAAATTTTATTCTTGTTTTTCATAGGGAAGTTTCATCATCAGGAGCTCCAACAAAATTGCAAGTCAGCTTTAGTTCTGTATAGGTGAGTTCAGAGGTTATTAATACGTTGCAACATGCGACCCTCTTTTATCTCTTTAATACTGATATCATGTTTGAACGAGTAGACTATGTATTTTTCAGTGTTTTTCTCCACCCAGGTAGTTTTAATGATTTTCTTTGCCTGTTGCTTGATGGCAGGTGTACAGATTGTAGGAAAATTGTTCAGATTATTTTATTTGAGGAGATATGTAATCATGTAAATAATGTATATATATCAGAGTGGTGATCTTATTTTTTGCTCATGCGGCCGACCATGCCATTAGTTTCAATGTCGTATGTGTAGATTGTAAATATATTGGTTCTCTTAGTTTTGCTGGCAGAATTGCCATCTCATCTGTACAACATTATTTGTTGTAATTATCCTGTGTATACGTGTTGCCAAAAAAAAAAAAAAAATCATGTGTATCCTTTCTGCGCCCTTTATTTTCTTACCTCTCGTAATTGTGCCCCTATATCTCATGATGTATAACAAGAGTTCTTTTCAGAGAGAAACAGGAGTGCTTAGTCTGTAAAATTTACTATCTTTTGGGATTTTAGTAATACGCTTTGTTGATATACTCTGTCATCAAGGAACCTCGGACTGCTGGGATTTACTGGTAAAATCTTATGTTAATGTGTCAGTTATTGGAGGTTGCGTTGCTTCCATGCTCTCGTTTTGTTTATTATGTAGCTTTGATATTCCAATAAAAATTCCAGTCCTAGATATTATGCCCATAAAAAGGAAAAAATAGTTATTTGGAGTCACCTGAAGGGTGAGACTCCAATTTCATTTTGATGCAAAGCCTAAGCATGCGACTTCCTCGAAATGTGAGTTCAAAAGTGAGTGATTTTGTATCTGCTTATTGAGTAAGCAATTTATAGTCCTATTTGGATAATAATATGAAATTTGTGAACAAAACAGTTGGGATAGAAAATCGGCATAAGCAATTTAGATTCCTATAAAGGTGTCTTAAGGCGGCTCTGATGATGTGCCTACAACGAAATTTGACCTTTCGTTTTGGTGTAGATCAGTTTCTGGCCAGTGAAAACATGATATTTATGGTCTGGGAAATATGGTCACAGTGATATTTTTTGTACATAGAAATGTGCCCTTCTGATTAAATAGCTAGAGCATTAGTATAGAACTTGTTTTACTTTATTTCTAAGACAGTCTGCTATTATTAAACCTTAAAGATCCAAGTAAAATTTTTTAGTTAATTTTTGACTCAACTTTATCAGAATCTCTCATTTCATAATTGGCAGTCTGGCACCATATATCCTCAGAGTTCACTTGGAGCCATAGTTGGTGAAGAGTGTGAGCGTGTGTGTGCAGGGGCGGACCTAGCGTGTAGTATACGAGTTTTCAGAAACTCATTAACTTTTGTGTAGACTCTATATTTTTGTTAAAATTTACATATCTATAAATATCTATTTGTGAATCCAGTTATTATTGTATATTATTTTAAAATTGCTATAGCAACCCATAAACTTAAAATCTTGGATCTAGAGAGAGAGGAGGGTGAAAATATGGCAGCATTATTAGATTAGATTCTATCAAAACAAATAGATATGATTACATCAAAAGTAATTAGAAGCGGAAAATATTTGTACAACATAAAAACAATCACAACGATGCAGATGTGTACATGGTCCAATTCTCTAAGGGGTGGATATATGATCAAAGAGATCACAAGTTTTCAGTCTCCTAATAGTCAAGAAAATCTCAAAATCTCTAAAAACACCCCGAAACAAGAAAAAAAAAAAAAAAGAACTTCCATCCTTGTTAGATCCAAGAATTCTACGACATTACCATTTCTTTCTTCCTCTTCAACCTATCAATTAGCTCCTGAAAGACACGAAAGAAAAGAAAATTTAGGAGGCTGATATATGATATTAAGAAGTTTTACTCCACTAGAATTCAAGTTATATGTGCTGACGGTGTAAAGAAATTTCTAAACTGAAATCAATGCACTAGTTCAAACGTTTAGGGGCGTATGTAGTGCACTAAGACCGAATTTAATTGGACCCATAATATATATAAATTTATTAAAATTGTAAAAATAGTAGATATGAACTTATTACTAAAAAATATGATTTGTTGATTGCTATGAGATTTAAAAGTTAAGTCCATAGAGTTTAAATTCTGGATCCGTCGTTTCAGATATTGGATTACCTGTGATAATGTCATTGAAGAAATCAGGCATCTTTGTCTCTTTATCAGTTTTCTTTGGCTGAATTGGAGCTCTTTTGAAACCAAACCGCTCTTTCCAGCTCCCTTTTCCAATTGGTCGAAATATATCTTCATAATCATCATCATCAGCAGCAGCAAGGAGTTCATCTTTAAGTGTTGTAGACTTTGTGCTATTTTCTCTCAAAGGCAACAATTTACCCTTGAAAAAAACTTCATCTGCTGGAATCATTTTGTAACCAGAGACAGAGAATTCGAAATCTGAGGACACAGGTGCCTCTTTGTAGCCATGTTTTTGCTGAGAATCAGCAAAATCATTAGAGAATGAAATTCTTGGACCCATTGTTGTGCAAATTCCTTGTTGATTTAAGCATGCCATTGACCATTCAAAGCAAAAACTACTGTCTCACTAATTTTCAATGTATTACTTTTGAGAAGTCACATGCAGTTTTTCTAGTCTTTATATAGATGGTAACTTGTTCTATCAGTTATCATCTTTTGACTACCAAATATCTTCAAAGGACAATGACCACATTAAAAAAAAAGGCCGACCCAGTTCAATACCCATTTCGTGGGTGTTTGGGGAAGGGAATACTATAGGCAGCCTCCCCCCTACTTTGCAGAGAGGCTGATTCGAACCTGCAACCTGACACACCACGGCAAACAAGCTTACCGCTGAGCCAAGCCGACCTTCACAATGACCACATTAGTGTACATATATAAAATTAGATTGTGAATTACTGTATAAGCTTGCTCACATTGCCGGTCCCTAGACCGAATAAAAGAAGTGTACTGTTACGATAAGTTGACAATCAACATAAAAACTAAATATGACGAATTTTCACAATATAGAATATGTTGGGATGTACACACGTAGCCGATGTGGACAGTGTGATTCATACAGTTGCGGATCCAGAAATTTAAAGTCATGTGTGTTAGTCGATAAAAATTCCGAAAGAAGAGGAAAAAGAGTTTAATTATGGGTGCTCGCTCAATATTTATCTGAATATCCTTTTAATTGCATAAACAAATTTACTAATTTTTGTCAAGGGTAGTGGGTGCTTGAGCACCCACAATTGTCATGTAGATCCGCCACAGCATATAAGCGACCCCAACTTGATTGGGGTTGGGGTTAGACTCTAGAGATGGACGACTTATAATTAATGGTTCAATTGAATCCAATAATTTCGACACGTTACATAGGTGTGTTTTGTGTATGAGAAAAATCACCAAAACTAAATAAATGTTGAATTTGAAGCTCATAATCTTAAAAGTGTAATAGATTTAATCATAAGACAATAAATGTTTAACCCATCAAATTTAAATATTGAATCTACTTTACTAATCGTAGTTGTTATATAAATTGTATAGCGATATTATGCCACTCAGATCTGTTTATATCTAATTAATATTATCTTTTAGTTTTCTAATTTTTGCTTCAAAAGTTGTTCATTGAACAACTACTTTTAACTTAATCTAACATCTCAGGCATGTGAATCCACTAAAATAAATCAGATTGCATGTGTTTTCTCCTCTGTTATAAGATAGTGATATCTATCTGCCACTATTCAAACAAAAAAGACTGAAATAAATTTATCTCGAGACTTATGCTAGATGCATTGAATTAGACGGCAGCTTTTTTTGCTCTAATTGTTTACTGTTACTAAATTATTGCTTTCTTTATTGACTATTTACCACTCCAAGATGAAAATGCCAGAAAAAAAGGAATTTAATTATGATTCAAGTAGATTGCGTACACACCACTTTTTAGTGAAAAGTAAATTTTCATGTATAAACATGCCATTAGGAACCCATACTAACAGTAATAATGTCAGTGACAAATCCACAGTTTAAAATGTTATACTTCCAAAAACCTTAATTATGAAGCAGAACATGTCTGATATTGTTGTATTATAAGATCCCATGCATTAATTCTAGCTGAGGAAAATGGTAAAAAGAATTATTTGCTTTATAATAACAAGGCCTAACATAATAAATAAAGCAGTATGTAAATGCCTTTCTGTACGCAGTTAGACTACCAGGGGCTTCGTCTAATGACTAACAATATATTGTATCTGGGGTGGAGCCAGGGACGGATGTAACGACCTGGCCGGTCGTTTTTAGAGTTTACGTCCTGATCCTCTATTAGCTGCTTCCCCCGTATTTATTTCCTCTATTGAGATTTGCCGGGATGATTCGTTTTGAGTTTCGGAATGTGTTGGAACAATTAGTACCTAAATAAGAGCTTAAGTTTTAGAAGTTGGATTGTAGTCTGAACAGTGTGAAGACAACTTCGAAATGGAATTCTTTTGATTCCATTAGCTCCATTGGGTGATTTCGAGCTTGGGGGTATGTTTAGATTGTGTTTTGGAGGTTCGTAGCTTATTTATGCTTGAAATGCCGAAAATTAAATTTTTGAAGTTCCCGGATCCATACTGAAATTTTAATATCGTGGCCAGAATTCGATTCCGAAATTTGGGATAGTTCAGTAGTGTTGAATGTGACTTGTGTGCAAAATTTAGGGTCAATCGGACATGGTTTGGTTGGTTTCGGCATCGGTTGTAGAATTCTTGAGATTTCAAGTTCATTAGGCTTGGATTGGAAGGCGATTCATCGTTTTACCGTTGTTTGATGTGATTTGAGGGTTCAACTAAGTTTGTATGATGTTTTAGGAATGTTTGGCCTGTTTGATTGAGCTCTCCGGAGCCTCGGGTGAGTTCTGGGTGCTTAACGGAATTGAATTTGGACTTATGCAAATTTCTGATGTGCTGAACCTGTTGGTTTCTCACCTGCAGCGTTTGGATCACATGTGCAGTGCCGCATAAGCGGTTTGGCAACCACAAATGCGATCTAAGGCACGAGAGCAATTGGTTGCAGATACGACTCAAGGACCGTAGAAGCGGAACCGCATCTGCGAGGAAAGGAGCGCATGTGCGGTATCTGGAGACTTAACGAATTTCTGCAGGTGCGAAGTCGCAGAAATGGGACCACAGTGGACCCCCCTCCCCCCGCAGAAGCGGAACTCGCTGGGCAGAAAAGAGTGAAATCGAGAGTTTGAGTTCATAACTTCAAATTTTGATTTAGAACTCGGTAGAAGGCGGTTTCTTGTGAGAATTTAAAGGAGATCTATTGAGTTACGAATTCTAACTTTAGTTTTGTTCTAATACATTAATCTATTGTTGTTTTTCACATCTAATTTGAGAATTTGAGTGGAAGAATGGGGATTTGGGAGAAAAGTTCCCCAATCGAATTTTTGAATTTTGGTTGGACTTTTGTTGTCTGAATTGAGTAATTTTTGGACGAGTGATCTCGTGAGTGAATGGGTGTTCTAAATTGGGAATTTTTACCTGATTACGAGGCGTGGGCATGGGAAGGATTTTTGGGCATTTTTCTAGTTTTTCGTTGCTGCTTTAAATTCATGAGTTAAATTGGTTGCTTGTAGTTTTATTTACGTTATGTAATTGATTTGATTAGATTTGGGCCACTCGGAGTTGGATACTCGTGGCAAAAGCGTGATATCATATCGCTTTGGAGTTGGTTCGAGGTAAGTGGCTTACCTAACCTTGTGTTGGGGAACTCCTCTTAGAATTTTGGTACTATTGTTATATGAATACCGTGTGCGTATATGTGCTAATTGTTGAAACCCCCATTTTTATTAAGTAAATGTCTATGTTTTCCTTTAATTGAGCGATACTAGTATATAAAGCCTCTGTTTAGTTTAGAAAATCATGCTTACGTGACTTTACTGTCTTAACTGCTTTATCTGAATTATTGGTAGCATGTTTAGGGTAGAATTACCTGCCTTCCTTGATACAAATCTGAATAGAATTGTAGACTTCTTTCTTGAGATTGTTGTGTGTATTGATTTGATTGTGTATTTACATTGGGACTACATAACGGTATTCTAGAAGATCCCCCTGCATATTTATATTTGGGACTACGGGATGGTATCCTGGGAGACCCTCATGTACTGAATATTTATTTTGAGACTACGTATTGCATTTGGGGAGATCCCCATGCATATTTATGATTTGGACGAAGGGACGGTATCCGGGGAGATCTTCTGCATATTTTACGTTTGGAACTACGGGACGTTATCCTGAGAGATCCCCTATTGCTATATTTGTGTACTGAGTTATTTCTTCTATGATTTCATCCTTATTAACTATTAGTATTTTAATTATACTGTAGTGTTTCATACTGTCTTACCTTGTTATGTATATAACCAGTAGTGCCCTGACCTTCCTCGTCACTACTCGACCGAGGTTAGGCTTGGCACTTGCTGGATACCGTTATGATGTACTCATGCCCTTTCCTGCACATGTTTTACGTGTGCAGGTCGAAGTTCTTCTACTCAGCCATACTATCCGTGAGGGAGAGGCGATCGAGAGACTTCGAGGTATATCTGCTGCGTACGCACACCTAGAAGTCCCTCTCTATTCTCCCTTTAGCTTTAGACTTCTCGTGTTTTCTTTTGTTTAGACTTCTGGAGTTAGAACACTATGTATTTTCTTTAGCTTGTGGTTCATGACATTTTGGGTTTTGGGAGTGTTATTATTGGTCGAGAGTGTTATTATTGTTATATGCTGAGCGACATTCTAAACGCTTTATTTATATTTACTTGTTAGTTTAGCTAGTTTTGTACTTTTAAATTCTTTTTCCGCTAATTGTTAGGGTTACCTAGTCGTAGAGACTAGGTGCCGTCACAACAGTTCATGGTGGGAGAATTTGTGTCGTGACAAGTTGGTATCAGATTTCTCGGTTTATAAGAGTCATGAATCACAAGACGATTTATTAGAGTCTCGTGGATCGGGTATGGAGACGTCTGTACTTATCTTCGAGAGGCTATGTAACTATTAGGAAAATCCCATTTCATTTGATTCCTTGTCGTGCGAGATTATTGATATCAAAATTCTAAACATTTGTGTTGTATTCTCTCACGGATGGTGAGGACGCGCGCTACCGAAGATGACCAGGCACCCGTGCTCCCTACTAGGGTTGCCAGAGGTCGGGGCCGAGGTAGAGGCTGTGGACGCACACGTTGTGCAGCTAGAGCACCCACACGAGCTGCCATAGAAGAGCCACCTGCAGCTCCAGCAGGAGCCCGGGCACTTGATACGTCTACTACTACTACTACTCCAGCTCTCTAGGAGACCCTTGCATAGTTCGTGAGCACGATACACCACTCTAGCTTAGGTATGGTTGATTCCCCTTGCTACAGCCACATCTCAGGCTTGGGGAGGAGCACAGACTCCCGCCGCCCGCACCCCAGAGCATCGGGTTCAAGATGATCAGATCCCAGAGGTTATACTGGTACAACTTATAGCCCCAATTCAGCCCGAGATAGGGCAGTAGCTTCAGAGGAGAAGTACAAAGGCTTGAGAGGTTCAAGAAATACCATCCTCCTACATTCAGTGGTCCAGCATCAGAGGATGCTCAGGGATTTCTAAAGGAGTGCCACTGTATCCTCCGTACTATGGGTATATCAGGATCGAGTGGGGTTTCTTTCACTGCCTTCCAACTTCGAGGAGCGGCCTATTAGTGGCGGTGTGCTTTTGAGTTGGACAGTCCAGTTGAGGTAGCTTCCTTTTCATGGACCCAGTTTTCAGATATGTTTTTAAGGGAGTACGTTCCTCAGAGTCTTACGGATGCATGGCGCATGGAGTTTGAGCATTTGCACCAGGGTTCTATGAATGTTCCGTAGTATGCTGTCCATTTCAGTGACTTGGCAAGGAATGCACCGACCTTGGTTTCTACGGTTCGTGAGAGAGTTCACCGGTTTATTGAGGGGCTTATTCCTAGTATTAGATCTAGCATGGCCTGGGAGTTGGAGATGGATATTTCTTATCAGCAGGTGGTGAGCATTGATAGGAGTGTAGAGGGCATGCATGCTCGGTATAGAGAGGAGAGAGATGCCAAAAGGTCTCGTGAGTCAGACCATTATTCTGGTGCCCGTGCCCAACTACAACTCGTCATGGTAGGGGTTATATGAGTTTCCCCATTCATTCTTCTCTTCCAGCAGCCAGTGGTATTCCAACTCCTCCTAGACTTTGAGAGCCTTATTATGCACCTCCAGTATCTAGTGCGCCTCCTGTACGGGGTGCTTTCAGTGATTAGTCCAGCAGATTTGGCCCGAGCCAGTCACAACCATCACGTCCTCCCAGAGCTTGTTTTGAATGTGGAAACACACGCCATATGGTGAGGATTGCCCCAGAAATATGAGGGGTGCACCTTCATAGACTTCTCAGCCACAGCGTGCTCCGCAGAGTTCCCATGCTATTATTACAACACCAGTTGCTACCCCACATGCTCAGCCAACGTGCGATGGAGGTCGGGGAGGTATAGGATGCCCTAGAGGGGGAGTCCAGGCCAGATACTATGCCTTTCATGCCCGTACTGAGTCTGTCTCCTCTGATTCTGTCATAACAGGTATTATTCCGATCTACCATAGAGATACATCAGTTCTATTTGATCCAGGATCTTATACTTATGTGTCCTCTTATTTTTCCCCGCATTTGGGAGTTTCTCGGGATTCTTTGAGTTCCCCTGTTTATATTTCTACTCATATGGGAGAATCTCTTGTTGTGGACCATGTTTAGCAGTCGTGTTTGATTGCTCTTAATGGTTTTGAGACCAGAGTTGATTTATTATTGCTAGCATGGTAGATTTTAATGTTATCTCGGCCATGGACTAGTTGTCGACCCATTATGCTATATTTGATTGTCATGCCAAGACTATGACATTGGCTATGCTAAGTGTATCGTGATTAGAGTGGAGAGGTACTTTAGATCACACTTCTAGTAGAGTTATTTTATTTCTTAAATCTAGCAAATGGTTGAGAAGGGGTGTGATGCGTATCTATATTATGTGAG
>JASVEL010000990.1:0-194385 GCA_032618575.1 Nicotiana noctiflora
GAGCATCGAAACATGAAATACCGGATGAACTCCGGCTAGGCTGGGAGGTAAGGAAAGCTTATAAGCAACCTCCCCAACTCGCCTCAAGATCTTAAAAGGCCAAATAAATCTCGGACTTAGCTTCCCCTTCTTTCTAAATGTCATGACGTCCTTCATAGGTGAGACCCGAAGCAGTACCAGCTCGCCGACCATAAATACCACATCACAAACATTCTTGTCCGCATAACTCTTTTATCTGGACTGGGCTGCACATATTCTGTCCTGAATCACTTTAACCTTTTCCATTGCATCCTGAACCATCTATGTACCCAATAGCCTAGCTTCACCTATCTCAAACCAACCCACTAGAGATCTACATCTCCTACCATATAAGCCTTCATACAGCGCCATTTGGATGCTGGACAGATAGTTGTCATTATAAGAAAACTCCGCCAGTGGCAGCAAATGGTCCCATGACCCTCCAAACTCAATCACGCACGCACGGAGAATATCCTCCAAAATTTGAATAGTGCGCTCGGACTGTCCATCCGTCTGGGGTGGAATGCCGTGCTCAACTTCACTCGAGTGCCTAGCTCTTGCTGTACGACTCTCCAGAACCGCAATGTAAACTTAGTGCCTTAATCTGAAATGATAGAAACCGGATGATCTCCCTGATATAGATCTCCGCCAACTATTCCTATGAATAGGTAGTGCACACAGGTATGAAATGAGCTAACTTGGACAGTCGATACACAACGACCCAAATAGAATAAAACTTCCTCACAGTCTGTGGGAGTTCAGATACGAAGTCCTTGGTGATACGTTCCCACTTCCACTGTGGGATCTCTATCTGCTGTAGCAACCCACCCAGACGTTGGTGTTCATCTGCTGGCAGTTGAGGCATATAGACACATAGTGAATTATATCCTTCTTCATCTGCCTCCACCAGTAGTGCTGCCTTAAGTCTTGATACATCTTCGCGCCACCCAGATAGATGGAATACCGCAAGCTATGGGCCTCAGCTAGAATCAACTCTAGAAGATCATCTACATTGGCCACACAAATCTGGCCCTGCATCCCCAACGCTTCATCATCCCCGATAGTGACATCTCTGGCATCACCACGCCGAACTCTGTCCTAGAGGACAAGCAAATGAGGGTCATCAAACTGCCGCTCCCTGATGCGATCAAATAGGGAAGACCGAGAAACCACACAGGATTGAACCCAACTGGGCTCTAAAAGATCCAATCTAATAAACTGTCTGGCTAAGGCCTGAACATCCATCGCCATAGGTCTCTCTGAGCCTGGTAGATACGCCAAACTCCCCAAGCTCTCCACCCGGTGACTCAATGTATCGGCCACCACATTGGCCATGCCCAGGTGATAAAGAATGGTAATATAATAATCTTTTAACAACTCTAACCATCTCCTTTGACATATTTTCAGGTCCTTCTACTTAAGCAAGTGCTACAAACTGCGATGATCAGTGTAAATCTCACAAGGCACCCCATATAAATAATGATGCCAAATTTCAAGGCGTGAACAATGGTAGTTAACTCAAGATCGTGGACAGGGTAGTTCTTTTCATGCACTTTCAACTATCGGGACGCGTAGGCAATGACCCTACCGTCTTACATCAATACCGCTCCAAGTCCAACCCATGAGGCATCACAATACACTTTATAGGACCCCGAACTGGTAGGCAATATCGAGATTGTGGATGAAGTCAAAGCTATCTTGAGCTTTTGGAAGCTTGCCTCACACTCCTCTGTCCACTAAAAAAGGGCACCCTTTTGGGTCAATCTGGTAATAGGTGTTGCAATCGAAGAGAACCCCTCTACGAAACGATGGTAATAGCCCACCAAACCAAGGAAACTGCGAATCTCAGTAGCGGAGGAGGGTGTGGGCCAACTCTGCACGACCTCCACCTTCCTCGGATCTACTCGAATACCATCACTCGACACCACGAGGCCCAAAAATGCCACTAAACTCAACAGAATTCACATTTAGAGAACTTGGCATAAAGCTGCTTCTCCCTCAGAATCTGAAGCACTATCCTCAAATGCTGCTCGTGCTCTTCCCGGCTTCGGGAATATACTAGAATATCATCAATGAAGACAATCACGAACGAGTCCAGATAAGGCCTGAACACACTGTGCATCAAATGCATAAAGGCTGCTGGGGCATTAGTCAGCCCAAAAGACATCACGAGGAACTCATAGTGACCATACCGAGTCCTGAAGGAAGTCTTTGGGATATCTGGCTCCCGAATCTTCAGCTGATGATAACCAGAGAGCAAATAAATCTTAGAAAACACATGTGCGCCCTGTAGCTGGTCAAACAAATCATCAATGCGAGGCAAAGGATACTGGTTCTTCACTGTAACCTTGTTCAACTGACGATAGTCAATACACTTACGCATAGAACCGTCCTTTTTCTTCACAAACAACATAGGAGCACCCCAAGGCGAAACACTGGGTCGAATGAAACCCTTATCCAATAACTCCTGTAACTGATCTTTCAACTTCTTCAACTCAAGAGGAGCCATCGGGTACGGTGGAATAGAAATGGGCTGAGTGCCCGGCAACAAAGCAATAGCAAAATCAATGTCTCTGTCGGGCGGCATGCCCGGGAGATCAGCTGGAAATACATCAGCAAAGTCACGTACCACATGAACGGAATCAATAGAGGGAGTGTCAATACTGACATCCTGCACATAAGCTAGATAAGCAGCACACCCGTTCTCAACCATACGCTAAGCTCTTAGAAAGGAAATAATACAGCTAGGGGTGTGATCTAGAGTACCACTCCACTCAATGCGTGGAATGCCCGGCATAGTCAGCGTCACGGTCTTAGCGTGACAATCAAGAATATCATAATGGGGCGACAACCAGTCCATGCCTAGAATAATATCAAAATCGACTATCCCGAGCAATAATAGATTTGCTCTGGTCTCCAAACCACAAATGGTAACCAAACACGACCGATACACACGGTCCATAGCCAAAGCATTACCCATCGGAGTGGAAACATAAATGGGGGCACTCAAAGAATCCCGAGGCACACACAGATGAGAAGCAAAATAAGAAGACACATATGAAAAAGTGGAACCAGGGTCGAATAGGACCGATGCCTTCCTGTGACTAACCAGAATAATACATGTGATAACAGAATCAGATGCAACAGCCACAACGCGATCAGGAATAGCATAGAATTTGGCCTGTCCCCTCTCTCGAGGGCGGCCTCTGGCACCCTGATCCCCTCCCCTAGCTGACTGGGCAGGTGGAGTGGCAGCTGGAGCTGGAATGATGGCCTGCTGACTTTGAGAACAACGCTGAGGCTGCGAAGACTGATGAGGTGCTCCCCTCATGCACCTGGGGCACTCCCTAACCAGATGGCAAGTATCCCCGCACTCAAAGCCAGCTCTGGGACGACGCGGTGGCTTTGACTTCCCGGCCTCACCCCCACTAGTCTGACCCCTGGAGGTATCCTGCGCAGGAGGTGCACTGGAAACTGGGGGAGCATAATAAGGCTCCTGAGGTGCTGGAATAGCAGGAGTGCTACCGACTGCTAGTAAGGCTGAGTGAACTGGTCGGCCAGAATAACCTCTGCCAAAACGACCAGATGCTCAAGTGCGGGCACCAGAGAAATGGCCCGACTCACGAGACCTCTTGGCCTCTCTCTCTCCCCGCTCTCTAGGGAGCATACTCTCAATCCTCCTTGCAATACTCACGGTCTGATGATAAGATATATTTGTCTCTAACTCTCTGGCCATGCTGGATCGGATCGGCGGAATCAAGCACTTAATAAATCTCCGCACCCTCTCCCGGACCGTGGCCACCAAAGCTGGTGCATGCCTAGCGAGACGGGTGAAACTGATAGCATACTCCGATACTGACATGGGGCCCTATCGCAATCGCTCAAACTCCGAGTGCCAAAAATCCCTAATGCTCTGGGGAACAAACTCGCTCAAAAACAGATCTAAAAATTACGTCCAGGTCAATGAAGCAGACTCCTCCGGACTATCCAACTCATACGTGCACCACCAATCATAAGCGGCCCCACGAAACTGAAAAGTAGTGAAGGAAACCCCGCTGGTCTCCACAATCCCCATAGTACGAAGAATACGATGACACTCCTCCAGAAAACCCAATGCATCATCTGAAGCTAAACCACTAAACACTGGAGGGTCATATTTCTTGAACCTCTCCAATCTACGCTGCTCGTCCTCAGAGGCAGCTGGTCCACCTCCGGGCTGTGCTGGAGCAGCAGGAGGCATAACCAAAATATCTGGAACCTGTCCCACTGGCACACGCTGCTCCGGTGTAACGGCTGCGGGAGTCTGGGCCCCTCCCCCGGCCTGAGATGTAGCTGCGACGAGAGGAAGCAGTCCTGCCTGAGCTAAAGTGGTATACATACTCATGAACTGGGCCAGGGTCTCCTGTAGTGCTGGAGTAGTAGCGGTCGTAGTCGGTGTACCGGTGCACTGCGATCCGACTCGGTCTACACGCGCGCACCTCGGCGGCATCGCGCGTGGGTCGTTGTGGCTGCACGCCTCGGGCGCGTCCTCGTCCTCTACCTCGGCCCCGGCCTCGAACGGCGGCAACAGGGGGCGCGGGTACCCGATCGTCGCGAGTAGCTCGTGTCCTCACCATCTGTGAGAGAATAGAAATCAAGTAGTTTAGATTTTTTGATGCCAAAAATGTCGCACGACAAGGAATCCAAAAGAAATGAAGAGTTTCCTAAACGGTTACATAGCCCCTCGTAGATAAATACAGACGTCTCCGTATCGATCAGCGAGACTCTAAGTAACTAGTCTGTGTTCCGTGACTCCTATGAACCTAGAGCTCTGATACCAACTTGTCACGACCCTAGTTCACCAATCGTGAACATGTCGTGATGGCACCCAGTCTCCACGACTAGGTAAGCCTAACACGTTGCGGAATATACAAGCTATGAACACTTAAATAAGAAACGGCGGAAAAATAGGATAAAAGATATGTAATCCATGCCGCTTGGCACATACATCCGTCAACACACTGTATAAAATGCTAGCAAGATCCGGAATCTCACGGGTAACACAAACTAACGAGAATATACAACTGTGGCTCTATGTGTAAAGAGTATCTAACAATGAAAATGGAGGAAAAGTGTCAACTAGTACTATTAGAATAGAAGAAAAGCCTCCGAATCCGCAGACGTAGCAGATCATACCTCGAGGTCTCCCAGAAAGCTGCGGAATCACCTAACACGAGCCTGCTCTGATGTACCTGGATCTGCACAACAAAGGTGTGCAGAAGAGTAGCATGAGTACACCACGGCGGTACTCAGTAAGTGCCAAGCCTAACCTCGATGGAGTAGTGACGAGGAAGGTCAGGGCCCTACTGAGAAACAATAATATAATGATGATAACAATAATAAACAGTTTAAATGATAATAATTTCCGAAATAACAACAATAAGATGATTACTGCAACCGTCTACAATTAAGCTAACAACAAATAACCAACTCAATAAAACAAGTCCAGGACCTGTGGGAATCGAACCCGCGGTCCCGACAATCTCCGGGTCTCGGGAATCGAACCCGCGGCCCGTGTCTCGATAAATAATCAATAATTCGGGATCTCCGGGAATCGAACCCGCCGATCCCTACCAATAACTCGGGATCTCGGGAATCGAACCCGCGGTCCCTACCGATATCACTCCGGTCTGCGGGAATCGAACCCGCGGCCACGGGTCTCCGGAATTGAACCCGCAGTCCACAAGCACGACAAATAAAGGAATACACCAGAGAGAATAAATTATTCTTAACTATAACTTCACCAAAAAATAATGCCGATAATTATCAAGAAGTTCAAATAAGACAATTAGGCAACTAAACATTTAAGTACTACCTAATCATGCTTTTCTAACTACTACCGGGTAAAAGTATCAAATTAACAGCTAAAGACAGGAATATCACTCATCGAACATTTTAATTAAAGTGTGTGTTCAACAACCAGCGCATGTACACGCCCGTCACCTCGCGTACAAGGCATTTAGACTATCACATAATACCCTAGGGGTGAAGATTCCCCCACACGAGGTTAGACGAGCCACTTACCTCAATCCCGGTACAAAACCGCTAAGAAATAACCCTCTTGCCACGAATGTCGGCCTCCACAGGTGTAGCATCTGATAAAAAAATCAAGAGAATCACATCAAAATAGGCCAATTGGGCATTACCCAATCAAAACAACTCAAAATACACCAAAACCCACAAGTTGCCAAAAACCGACTTTCGGTACGCTTCTCGAAAAATTACGAAAGTTATATATTCGAGTTTCTTATCTCAACACGAGTCCGTGCATATAAAATTTATCAAAATCGGACTCGGTTTGCCCATTCAAATTAATGATTTTCTATAATTTAGGCCTAGGGCAAAAACCCTCCATTAATCCTCCATTTTCAGTGAAATAATCACGGATTTCATGATAAACCAACGAATTAAGGTCAAGAAACTTACCTCCGATGATTTCCCGATGATATCCCAGCGTTTCCCCTTCGAAAACCTCTCTTGGAGCTCAACAATGGCGGTTTTGGTGTGTTAGGCCGCGACTGAAATGTTCTGGACTTAAAGTCTCTGCCAGGCCATTTTACTCTACGCGATCGCAGCACTGGGCTTGCGATCGCGATGCATAAAATATGGGCGGCCTAATTTTTCCTCTACGCGATCGCGTGATCCTGGACGTGATCGCAGTGCACAACTCAGCGACCCTACGCGATCGCAATGACATGAACGCGATCGCGAAGAACAAACTCGTCCGGCTCCCCAAACTACCCTACGCGATCGCATACTACCTCACGCGATCGCGATGCTTACTCTCCCGGACTTACGCGATCGCACACTTTACTTCGCGATCGCAGAGCTCAGGATTGCTGCCTTACGCGATCGCATTCAAAACTTCGTGATCGCAGAGAGCAAAAATTCTCTGCAATTATTGCAGCAGAACAGCAGTGCCTTTTGGCACAAATTGGTCCGTTTGGACCCCTGAATTCATCCCGAGGCTCCCGGGACCCCAACGAAAACCACCAACATACTCCAAAACACGATACGAACTCATTCCAATCATAAAAACATGTCTAACAATATCAAAACCCATAATTCACATCGAATTCAAGCCTAAATTTCTTAAAACTTTCCGAATTGCACATTCGATCAAAAACCCGACCAAACGATGTCCGAATGACCTGAAAATTTGTGGACATATCCAAAATCACATAACGAAACTACAGAAATTGTCGGAATTCCATTCCGACCCCCGGATCAAAATCTCACCTATCGTTCGGATTCGCCAAAATTTCAAACTTCAGCATTTCAAGCCTAATTGAGCTACGGACCTCCAAAATACATTCCGAACGCGTTCCCAACCCCGAAATCACCTAACGGAGCTAATGGAACCATCAAATTTCTGTTCCGAGATCGTCTTAACATTGTTCTGGCTACGGACCATTTTCTAGCTTTAAAGCTCTCATTTAGGGACTAAGTGTCCCAAAATGCTCCAAATTTCGAAACCGACTCTCCCGGCAAACCCCAATAGTAGAAATGAACTTAGGGAAACAGTTAAATTAGGGATTGGGGCGTAATTTTTTAAAACGACAGCCGGGTCGTTACACATACTCAGTCCAGAATCACATAAGTCCCTTGGGCACAATAATATAGAAATATTCAACCCAAACTTCATTAGAAATATTAATTAAGTTTCATGTTTGAGAAAAGGTGGCTGAATTTGCAAAACAATTTTTAACAATAAGGCCGAGTCCAAGCATTTTGTCAAAATAGTGAGGAAACAGAAATAGCAACCCCTGAAGGGTCCAAACCATTGGCACGAAGCCCAAATATGGCAATCAGCTCAAGTTATAATGATAACAAGTGAAATTCAGTCAACTACACAGTAATACATCTATCGGGATGAACCAAGTCACAATCCCCAACAGTGCTCTACCCCACGCTCGCTATCCGTCATATAATTCACCTCAATATAGCACTACGATGTGCAAATTCGAGATTTCAAACCCTCAGGACATCATTTACATCTATTACTCACCTCAAGCCGACTAAAATCCTAGCTTGCTATGCCCTTGCCTCTCAAATCGACCTCTTCGCACGTCGAATCTAACCAAAATCACAACGAATACGTCACAATATACCAATGGAACAATACCCGATTGAAAATAATAGAAAAATAGCAAAATTCTCGAAATTAGCAAAATTCAAGCCCCGGGCTCACTTCTCGAAAATCAGAAAATTTTGTGTCAACGGTTCCTTATCTCGCCAAGAGTCTATACATATAAAGATTGTCAAAATCGGAGTCCAAATGACCCCACAAATCCCAATTTTTGTTCTCTTATGTTTCAAGCCCTAAACCACATTTTTTGCGCATTAATTACTTGAGTTTTCAGCTCAAATCCATTTATTTACACCATAAAATCGTGTTTTAAGTCCAAGAATCCATACCTTATCAAAACCCCTTGAAATCCCTCATCAAAATTACCCATAATCCTCCAAGTCCGAGTTAAAAATATGAAACCTTCCAAAAATTCGCGAAGATGAAATGGAATAGCACTGGCCAGTCATTTCCGCATTTGCGGCTCCATGGTCGCATTTGCGACTCCCGCTTTTGCTGTCAACAGGCCGCTTCTGCGGTCGAAACCCCGCATCTGCGGCTTCCGCTTTTGCGGACCAAGCTCCGCATTTGCATATCCCATTAAATATCCAAACTCTGCATATGTGGTCATCTTGTCGCATCTGCGACTCCACATATGTGGTCACCAAATTAGCACCTGTGGTCCCTATCGCTTCTGCGGCTCTACCGCATAAGCGAAAATACCAGATACAGTTGCAATTTTCTTAGGTTTCACAAGTTAAACTTCCTGTTAACCATCCGAAATCACCCCGAGAACTCCGGGAACTCAATCAAAAACATCAATACCTCCTGTAACACCATTCAAACATATTCCAATCATTACTAAGTTTGATGATTAATATTTTTGTAAGCTTTACTAGTACTACTGATTAAAAAAATAAGTTTAGCACAAAAATTTAACCTGAATCGCGAGATAAATGAGAGCTTGAGAAAAAATCCCACCCATTAACAAAGATTGATTTTAAAACATTTTCTAACGAGGGACCGACTTAGCTAGTCACAGTTATATCATACTATATGAATAGAATAAAGCAATTATTTGCCTACTTGCGTGAGGAATGAACTTCGCAAATCTTCAAGGCAAAGGTCAAGGTACCTAATCATAACCAGTAGGTACAAACACCCTTAGCATGTCCTAATAATCGCAGATACTCGTTAGAGTTGGATTAGGAATATAGTATTATTTTACCGTTAACAATAAAACAACAAAATAACCCAAATTAAAATATTTGAAGGGCAAAATCACACGAAATTATAGCCTAAACACGACTCTCCAAGTTGGCCTTCATATCCCTTTCTTTTGACTGCTCTTTTTAATTCTCTAAACCCCAAATTTGATCCCAATTTGATTCTTAGACTTGGATGGAGTCAGATTCTGTTGCATTGAAAACCCTAAGAATTTTCTGATTCTGAAGTGAAATTGAAGTGCAAAAATGTTTCCGTGGAATTTCGCGAGGTCTGCGGAGACTTTGTTCTCGCGATGGGCGATCAAGAGGGTTTGCAAGTTCCTTTTGAAGAAGAAATTGGGGAAATTCATACTAGGCGATATCGATCTCAATCAGCTCGATGTTCAGCTCAGTGCTGGTACTATTCAGCTCTCTGATCTAGCTCTCAATGTTGATTATCTCAATCAAAAGGTGCGCGCTTGTTTTTTTTGTCTTTTTCTGTTTTTGCAAATTCCAGAGGATATGAATTTGAATTTGATACTAGAAGTAGTACAATTTTAATGATTTTCTTTTATTCTGATCTCTATTTATAGGATAAAGTTTAATTCTTTCTGTAGTTTTGTGAGTTTTGTTCATTGAGTTGTAGGTTCATGTAATCCTTTTAACTTTGGAGCTAGGTTGTTAGTTTATCTAGTTGCTATCAGGATTTTAATCTGGAAGGCTGGTAATTCTAGTGTGGTAATGCTTTCTAGAAGTAGAATTTATTTTCCTCATTGTTGGATGAGCTACATTTGAACTTTAACTTCCATGGCCAACTATGCTAAATCCAGAGTTAGTTGTGTTTGCAACAAATTATTGTGATACAAAAATAAATTGCAATCACAAAATAAATATGAAGAAACATAATTTTATTGATAAAATGACACGGGTACAATCCTGTTTATCCCCTTGATTCTTCTCTCCTGGGGCTGAAGCAACGTATTTCTTGAATGTAAGGATGATGCAGACCTCCTAGATGTATTTGATCTCCAACTTCTTGAACTATTTCATTGTCAAGAAGTATCCGACCATATTTTGGTCTCTTTTGTGAGTATCCCATAGTTTATGAGATTTTTGAGACACCTCTTCAAGGGTATATGCATCCGTTTATATAGGTGCGAGTTAAGGTTTAGGGTAGAGTAGCCTCCAAGAAACCCTAATAGACTCCTAATAGACTCCTCCTAATAGACTCATAATAGACTCCTATGATTTCTAGAGTCCTGTAGTTCTTTAATTTAAGATTTGGCTTTATCCCTTAAAATTTTGATGCCTACAAGTTGTGATCAGCTATATGAATTCTCTAGGTCTATTTCACTCCATTTATGTCCATTTTGTTCCGAACTAAATAATTTGCTTTTAAGACAAATCAAGTTCATCAATAGCTAAAGCGTCTCTAATCTACAGTTATACTACAAGGATATACAAGTTTTTATCATGGAAAAAAAAAAAGAAAAAGAGAAAGGAGAAGACTCCTCATTGACACCAAACTTAATGTAAGTGTAACAACAAGAAGTAGCCCTTAACCCAAACTAGTTGTGTTAGCCTATATGGATTCCTTTTGGACATTTATCCATCAAAGAAAAAGTTGGAAGAAAAAGGAATTTTTCTGTTGTTGTTGATAAATTGGCTAAACAAATTCGTATATAAGAAGTATCAAAAGTGGAAAACCTTACAAAAATATTATGTTTCTACGAAGTAATCGTTATACAAATAGGAACCTCGTGGATGCACCGATAAAAAAAGGAAGAGATAAGAGGCTATTCCTCAAATGTACAGAATTCTCCTCTATTCCATCAAAGAGCACTTTCCTATTTCTCTCTCTCTCTCCATACGGCCCACATAAGTGTTAGAGGAGCAACATCCCATCCTCTACATCTTCTCTTCCATCTTCTAAAGAGCAGCTGAACATTGCTTCTTTAACAATGTTTGGCATCAGCTGCTGGAGTCCAAACCAAAAAAAAAAAAAAGAGGAGGAAAATTTACAGGGCAGACAAAATACTTTATTTCCGCTCTCTGTGTTTGCTCCAATGTTTATGTGGTGTCACCTAACCTTTCAAAAAATATATATATTTACGTGCTGCCGCTAAAATTTCTTCTAATGGTTACTCCTGCCCGGCGAGCCTTGTTGAAGTCTAGGTAATAGGATTCGAATCATCCCTGGAACTCAATATCTTCGTCTTGCATTCTTGAAAGGCAGGGTAATAGTTTTGATCTCCACACTTTAGGTCTACATTTCCCTTTTAACTTTAGCTTTCTTTTCTTTTGATGGTTATCACATTTTGGTTGGTGACTTATTTGAGAATAGAAGTGTGTTTTAATTAAGTTATGGTATCCTTTAGGGTGGAAAGCCAGATTCTTTGGCTGCAAGAGAAGGTTTCAAGCTTTTTAAGTGTTTCTTACGAAAGTTATTCGCTAGTCTCTTTCAGCAGAGCTAGCTGATTTAAGGTACTTCATAGGAGATCATGACCTGCATATATGTTAGAGCTGAATAGTTTGAAATTCCTGCTTTTCACCTGTTTTGTAGGGATTGTATTGCCTGTTGGGCCTATTCTCCCTGAAACCTCTTTTTTGCAGGGGGGGAGGGGGGGGGGGATATTTAGTTAGAGAACCAACAACATGTATTACTCTCTTTATCTTACTAGTCAGGTACCAAAGCATCAATTATATTCAACCATGGTATTTTTGAATTTCCTTTCTGCCTATCTACAACCACTGCATCTTCTTCTTCATTATCCAAAGAGATGCTTGATTTTAGCTGATTATGACAGTGTTGCATCTTTCAGTTTGGTTCCGCAGCAGCCGTGTATGTGCAAGAAGGGTCAATTGGCTCTCTGCTTGTGACAATGCCTTGGAAAGGGGATGGTTGTCGGATAGAGGTGGATGAACTTGAGCTTGTGCTTGCTCCTGATGCAAACTTTTCTCAAAGTCCACTTGAAAATTATCTTTCAACCAAAGGTTCAGTCAACCAAAATTTTGGAAACCATAATGATGATAACGTAGACGAGGCTGGTGCTAAAACAAATGCTTTTGATGTTCATGAAGGAGTCAAGACCATTGCTAAAATGGTTAAGTGGTTGCTCACTAGCTTTCATGTAGAAGTTAGAAAATTGATCATAGCATTTGATCCCTGTTTAGGTGAGGAGAAAAGGACAGGGCTTTGCAAAACATTAGTATTAAGAGTAGCTGAAGTGGAATGTGGTACATGTATCTCAGAAGGGGCTTCTTTGGATAGTGAAGCAGTGGATGATAACTTTCTGGGGTTGACTCAAATGACAAATTTTATCAAATTTAGTGGAGCAGTTCTTGAATTCCTTCAAATTGATGAGATTGTTGATAAGAAACCAAATCCATGCACTTCAGGAACAATTACAGGTGAGTGGTCAAGCTGTTCACCAAATGTCACAACCCCAATAATAACAGGGGAGAGAGGCGGACTTGCTGGGAACTTAAAATTGACTATACCTTGGAGAAATGGGTCCCTAGATATATGCAAAGTGGAGGCAGATGCTTCTATTGATCCTCTGGTAATCAAACTTCAACCGCGTAGCATCAGATGCTTAATATATTTGTGGGGAATTTTAAAAGATACGGGGGAGAAGAAGGATTCGGAATTTCCCCCCTGTGATTCAGTAGTGACTTGTGATTCAACAAGGGCAGATACTTCTATGCTCAATATGGACGAGGTGCTTCTAGGGTCTAAAGCATTTTCTGCTGAACACTCATTCAACAGTGAACCAGTGAGGGAAGCCTTGCTGTCCGAGTCGTGTCTTATATCGGATTGGGTGAGTAGAAGCCGAAAATTCAACAATGAAGAGGAACCAGATTTTGGGGAAAGGTTGATACCCTTTTGCATTTTACTGATCATGCAGTAGCACCTTTAAATTATGATAATTCTAGAGGGACTTCATGAGTATTTATATGTGTTTTATTCTTTTACAAAGAAATGCAAACTCTTTGACATGCTGCTTTTCGGTTTGCTTTTTTTTTGTTGATAAAGTAATCATTTTATTAATGAATTATATAAAAACACCTGCATAAAAGAAGTGTAGAAAAAAGGTAGAAAACCCTAAAAAAAAATATATGGTTATCAATGGACGACATTCAATCTTCAATACATTAGGTATCTGTTAAATTTTAGTTGCTTTTGTAACAACACGTGTCTTGGGGGAAACAAAAAAAAATTCTGCCTTTTGTTGCTTTAACCCCTTGCAATGTCTTGCAGGAATTGTATTATGTCGTTTTTTCTAGGTATTTGGCCTTGAATAATTTAGTCTTTCAAAATTTTGAAGTCTTTCCAGCTATACCACTATAGTAGTTGTTGAAGACATAATTAAGTAATTAAAAGTGTGCTCTCTCTGACGCATTGAACTTTTAGATGAGATGATCACACAATTTAATTAGAGAGCCTGGGGCACGTGCGTGGTCCAAGAAAAAGAGTCAGATCCGTCGCGAGGAAGCATCTTGACGATATAATTCAGTAATTAAAAGTGCACTCTCGCCAATAGCTCAAGCTCTTAGATGTGATGGTCACACAATCAATACTAGCTCTTTGCAATGATCATTATGATTTTAAATTGCATGTGGAAGCTTTATGTATTGCTTTTGCGTCGACACTAAATTTTCAACTTCCTATACTGATAGCATGGCATAAAATTGTCAATGGAAGCAGGATCTACTTGTGCTGACACATCCTTATGCTCTTAAGGTTGTATCTGCTTATGCTCTTATGGTTGTATCTTGCAGTGTGCACCAGTTTTTTGAATGCTTTGATGATCTAAGAAACTCGCAGTCAGCTTTAGGAAGCAGTGGGATGTGGAATTGGACTTGTTCTGTTTTTAGTGCAATAACAGCTGCCTCTAACCTTGCTTCCGGGTCATTGCTTATCCCTTCTGGTATGTTCTTTGGCCCTCACATGCATAAACACACACTGCATATATTATCCTAATTTCTTCCTGGCAGAAAATGTGCTGATCTGCCTTGTGATTTGTTATTTCTGTTGCAAATATGATTCATATAAACCATTGGCATTTCTGGACAGAGCAAAAGTAAGTGCACACAAGGCTAATCCATGCCTAGTGAAGAAAATATACAGACTTGAGTACAGGGAGGAGCTCAAAAGCAAATTCTTTTTTATCTCTTAAGATGATTAAACTGAGCTGATACTCGATTTAGTTTGTATTTCCGATTTATTTTTAATCTTTTCTGTTTCCCTGATTGGGTGGAATTATACAGCTCAATATATTTTATTTAAAAGTATGAAGATTGAGATTCTTCAGTCGCTTTAGTGGGGGACTTCAGTAATGGCATCTTAGCATTTTAGGTCAGCCCTTTTGTCAAAGAACTGATTTAATTTCCTTTGACATCCACTGCAGATCAGCAGCATCTTGAAACCAACCTTAAGGCAACAGTTGCTAAAGTATCTCTTCTTTTCTCTTTTACCGATGAGGAAGAGAGACATCGCTACAGCGTGGATGCAGATAAAGGGAATGCTGGTTTTTGTGTTCATTATGTAAGTGCAAATTTTCAAGATTTGCTTCTACAGTTGCAGGTAATGTTCCATTTCTTTGTTGTTGATTTTACTTCATAATATTTAAAAATTTTTCAATTTAGAACTCCTCTATTAACTTTAAAACCCATTAAGGCTTAATAGGTACGGCGTCAGGAAATGAATTTTGAAGCAACAGTTCAGCATATGCAACTTACTGATCACTTCTCAAGAAAGGATGATACAGTTGATTTCAAATTGGGTATCTATAATGACATTAAAGTAATTCAAGATGCAGTTCAAACTGCCCTTCCACCTCTTGCTTGGTCCACCAAGACTGTTGATCTGGATAATCAGAATGCATCTGCTGCTCCTAATCCATTAGGGATGAATTTTACAGATGGGTTCACTCATCCAAGGAACAAAATAAGCATGTTTGCTGACGACGTAGTGCATGTAGAATTGCTTAAGACTTTTGGTGCTTGCCTCTGCCAAGCCACAAAAAGTTCTTCAGGGAACTCATTTGTTGGGCCAACATCTTTTTCATTGAAGTTGCCACCATTTATTTTCTGGGTAAACTTTGATTTGTTAAGTGAGACCTCAGAACTTTTCAAGAAAATTATGGATCCTATTGAAATGACTGGCACTCTGGCCCGTGGGCATAGGCGTATGGATTCATCCAAAGGGATTGGAAGCACTAGGCCCTGCTCTGGCACTAGAAGAATTTCAGAACAGGAAAGTTTCATGGGCACTGTATCTCTTCCAACTGCCAGGATTATATTGTCTTTCCCCTGTGGAAATGATGATGGTTTTAAGAGCTATTACTCTTGGCAACAGTTTATTTCTCTTGATGTATCTTCACCATCAATACCTGGGGAGAAAGCAAGTCATGCAACTAAAAAGAGTACTGCTACTAGTTCTAAGAGTTGGAATTATGTGGCTACATTGTGCTCTTTGTACTTGAATTTTGGAAAGCTTGATGTCAACTTAATTACATCGTTGTCCGGAGAGAATGCCGAAATTACCTCTGGAAGTGCTTCAAAGTATAGACTTTTAGTACAGAAAATAATGACCACATCAAATGGAAGAGGGCCTTCTGTTGTTACCTTTTCTTGGCAGGACAGTGCCAGGACTGGTCCTTGGATAATGAAGAGAGCCAAGCAGCTTGCTTGTTCAGACAATGCACGGTGCTTAGAGAAGTTCAGAAGAAAAGGATATGAATTTTCCTCCGTAACCGCTGTTAAGGGTTCGGAGGACTTCAATGGTAATATTCGAGAAGAAATGATTATAAGCTCTGGGTTCTGCGTTCATGCACATTTATCTCCTGTTACAATTGCTCTAAGCAAATCAGAATTTGTGAAGTTAAATGATCTTCTGAGTCAAGTGATTGATAGGTTAGCGGGACTGGACCTTGTTCCTCTTGATACTGAAGAAGTGAGTTCTGGCTCTCAATCATCAGTTCTTGTTGAATGTGATTCTATAACCATATCAATTAATGAGGAAGTCGTGGAGAAGAATAATAAGGGTTCGCTTCAGAATGAAATTACTGGCTCTTGGCATAGCTTTAGACTGGAACTTCTGAATTTTGGTCTATTATCTGTTTTAGATATTGGAGGAACAAATGGTGCTAGCTTCCTCTCGGCGACACATGGTGAGGGAAACTTGTGGGGTTCAATTACAGGAGTTCCAGGTGAAGAGTTTCTCCTCATCTCCATCAGTGACTCTTCCAGCAGCCGTGGTGACGGAGAAGGTTCAAATGTATTATCTGCTAAGTTGTCGGGTTCAGATATTATCCACTTCCACGATCCACGGAGCAGTTCCATGTCCATCACCATCAGATGTGGCACTATTGTTGCAGTTGGGGGCCGCTTGGATTGGTTTGACACAATTTTCTCCCTTTTTACTGCACCCTCTCCTGAAACTAAACAAGAATGTGATAGTAATGTGCAGAAAGAGGATTGTGAAACTAGTGTCCCTTTTGAATCTTCTTTTATCCTTAGCTTGATAGACATTGCCTTGAGTTATGAGCCATACCTAAACAAATTGATGATCCATGGATGTGCTGATTCTCAGTCAAGTTCTCCCAATTGCGAGGAAGCAATAGCTGAGCAGTATGTAGCATGCCTGTTGGCTGCATCTTCCCTGAGGCTTTCCAGTACAACTGTTGCTGATTCTGCTATCAGCAGTTACAAAATTACTGTGCAGGATCTGGGTCTGCTTCTTTCTGCTATGCGTGCACCCGACTGTGCTGGCAGTTTCTACAGTGTAGAGCATCTTCGCAAGATTGGGTATGTCAAAGTTGCTCAACAGGCAGATGTTGAAGCTCTTTTGAGAATCAGTTCTGACAACGGGGGTCTTTGGGAAATTGATTGTTCGGAATCACAGATTGTTCTAAACACTTGCCATGATACAGCTAGTGGATTGATGCGTTTAGCTGCTCAATTGCAACAGCTGTTTGCACCCGACTTGCAAGAATCCGTGGTTCACTTGCAGACAAGGTGGAATAATGTTCAGCAGGCACGTGAGGGCAAAGAATTCAGCACTTTTGACGTGGATTCTGTATCATCAACTTCTGATATGCAGGCTATGACTGATGATCTAAGTAGTGAAGGTGGTAATATCAACTTGATGGATGAAATATGCGAAGACGCATTTCAACTGGACCACGGGGAGAATGGCCAAGCTGATTACCGTGAATCACCCATCGATCTGTCACCGAATAATAGTTTTGTTGGCGAGACGTTTTACTACAGTAATGAAGACTCTCCAAGGTTCTTGACTAGCTCGCCTCTCACTGGCTCAGTTCCTGTAGTTGGTCAAGAAACTAGTGAGACTTCATTATCACCCGAACAGCTACCTCAGTTAATTGAAGAATATTTACTGTCTGACCTATGTCCTTTGTCTGAACTAACACTCACAGATCAATCGTCGAAGGATAATCTTAGATATGCACCTAGTCCCATGAGGGGTGGTGATGATTTAAGGGGAAATACTGGATGGTATGGTGACAACTCTTTAAGAATTTTAGATAATCATGTTTCAGAAGTGAACAGAAAAGCTGGTTCACTGGAGTTGACCGAATCCGAGGCGTCTAACATTTTCAATGAACCTGATGAAAACAAAAATGTTAAGGGTCGCATAGTTCTTAATAACATGAATATCATCTGGAGATTGTATGCAGGATCTGACTGGCAAAATGTTCAGAATAATGCACAGCAATCAACAGAAACTTGTGGGCGGGATACAACTGTTTGTTTAGAACTGACACTCTCTGGAATGCGATTTCAGTATGACATCTTTCCTGATGGTGGAACTCGGGTATCTAGACAATCCATAACAGTTCATGATTTCTGTGTTAAAGACAACAGTATTGCTGCCCCTTGGAAACTGGTATACAAAGTTTCTTCACGTATTTGGAGTTCCAAATAGTTCACCATCAATTATACTGGATTTAAAATTCTTTTTTCTGTTTGATGATCAAGGTGCTGGGTTACTATCAATCAAAAGGCTGTCTAAGGAAGTCTTCTTCCAAAGCATTTAAGCTGGATCTTGAAGCTGTAAGACCTGATCCTGCTATCCCTCTTGAGGAGTACCGGTATATTCACTATTTCCTTTGAACTTTTCTCAATTTCGCACCGGTCTCTCTTTTCCGGGGAAACTTTGTCGTCTCCATAATTTGTTTGATTTATTCCAAGAGAACATGTCTTTGTAATACCTTTTATATGCATGCATAGTTTCAGTTGGATGCGCTCAGAAGTCAAGTGCCTGAATAGTTGGTTATAAAAATGGTAACTAGAAAGTAGTTCGAAATTATGTGCTTTAGAACTGGAAGGAGAAAAGACAAACAAAGTATACGCCATAAAGAAGCATAAGGCTTCAGGCAAGATGACATTTACTCGTTTATTTCCACCCAGCAGTTAGAAAAGAAGTTTATGACTAGTCTTTTACTATTACGAATCCGTTGACTTGGTTTTGTTTTGCTTAGTATACTTGCGCAGAAGTTCATGTATCTTTTATGTCCTTTTATCAGCCCCTTTATGTATCATTATATAGAGATGCTCATGACTTACTGTATTTGTCCATTTTGTGCTTAATCTACTCTATCCGTCTGTTAGAGGGATACACTAATGCAGCTTATTTGTCCTTAGAGGTGGAAAAATGGGTGATATATGGTGAGTATAAGTGGGTTTGGGGGTGGTGGTAGGCTACTAGACCTGTTGAGGATTTGGTAAAGCTTTCAACCTATCTATAGCCTGTAATGAAATCAAGACCATGGAACCAAGACCTAATTGCAAATAACAAAAATAGAACTATTCGATCTATATATATTTTTGTGGAACTCCTATGTGTTTGTAGGTTAATGGCCAGCCGTAAAAATGATGATGATATCTGTTAGTATAGAAAAACACCCCCCCCCCCCCAATGCACACTCTCCCCATTCAGCTTCTCCCAAGGTTAGGAAAATAGAACGCTAGAAAAAGTTGGTGCAATTATGAAATTTCCTTTGGTTAATCTAAAAAAAGAGGGAAAAGGGACTCTGAAAAGAGAGAATGACGAAGTACGAATGGCAACATGACTTGATATTACAAAATGATTATGACAATAGTTTTAAGAATTTGTTATTGTTGTATACCATGATTATAACATGTGAACAATCTTAACCTTTCTTACTTGTTTTTTCCGACAACGTTTGTGTCCGAATCAGTCTAGCACGTACTTGGACCATTTACCTATTACCTCCCATTACAGTAGGTACCAAGCACCAGGTAACTCTTGCCACAAAGGATTGGACGGGGAAAGAAATTACCTAGTATCTCTTTGTCTCTGTTGGTGCTTTAACCTTGGTATACCATGGTTTTTATTCCACTTCATTGACTACTAGATCACACTCTTAGGTCTTTTGTTACTTACCAACTTTTAAATAAAATAGCGTGCAATCCAGCTGGCGCGCACTAGGTTTCATCGTAAACCTATTTGCTTATTTCCAATTACGTGAATCAACAATGGAAATTGCACTCAAAGGTAGGGCATTTTCCTCGAATATTCCATCGGATACTTGTGATTATCATCAAACATGCATCTATGGCCCACTGAATCCAGCCTCCAAAATTTTTGTGCAAGAAATTTTAGATAAAGGCACTTATGGTCTCTTTCGTGCAATAACCGTGATAAGCAAACTGCACTGTGTTGTTTCCTTCCATCACGATCTTACCACTTCACATGCGGATTTCTCTTGCTTGCTCATGCGTACGGCTTTAGCATTTGTTGCTTTTCAACACAAAGCTCCTCATAGAATTTTCAACAAAGAATTCATCCCAAACCTGTAATGAAGTGATTGGACTGATGATGCTTTCATTTTCAGGTTACGCATCGCTCTCCTCCCAATGCGTTTACATCTTCATCAAAACCAGTTAGATTTTCTCATCAGCTTCTTTGGAGGAACAAAGTCAGCTGTTACACCATCCCAAAGTACTTCGCAGAGTCTGAGTAAGTCGGACATACTAGCAAAGAGAACCGAAGTTGGGGGTGATGCAGTCATCGAAGAGGCATTACTTCCTTATTTTCAGGTGATAAATTGGAGGTTCCTTTTGCCAAATTTTACATATAGCTGCCTCCTTTCAAGTAAACTTTAAAAGCTTGTAGTTGGATAAATTTATTTATCTTTGTGAAAAGGTAAGGTAAAAGAAAAAGAAAAACGGTTTCATCTTGCCTAAAAATGCTTGCGACTGTTGTCTGCAATTTGAATCCTTTCATCTGTGGATATACCAGCTCTAGTTTGAGAGTGGTGTTGCTGGCTGCTTGATCTGTTTGCTACTGTTATGTGCGTATGGCGATAGCCGAAGCTGATTTTACTGGATTTTGGTTGCAGAAATTTGATATCTGGCCGGTTCATCTTCGGGTTGACTATAGCCCTTGCCATGTTGATTTAGCAGCATTAAGGGGTGGCAAGTATGTTGAACTTGTTAACCTTGTACCTTGGAAGGTATTTCACTTCCTTGTCCCTCGTGATTTTCCTTTATAGATTTAATTTGGTAATATTGCTCTAGTGTTGGTTTTTGATAGCTGGTGCATTTTCTTTCTCTTCTTATTGTTTTGTTGTGTAATGCATATTGAGATTATTCAGATGGAGTTGAATTAGTTTATGAGTTGTCATAAGGCTGCATTAATTTTCACGATAAATGGTAAACTCTAGCTGATCCGACTTCGATAAAATGACATCTGATTGCCAGGTATTTAGTGTTAAAATTCATCACCTTTTCTTGAAATCTCATTTACCTAAAATGAAAATTGGGAAGGACATTAGACATGCTTCAGAGTTCTTTTTATTTTGAGAAGAATGCTTCAGAGCTGTTTTTCTCTGGTGTAGTCATATAGTATATGTCTCCTAATGATGTAGTACTCTCTGAGGACCCTTCAGATGCATGCAAACTTGGTAAAGTTAGATTTCTCATGGTTTTTTACATCCTTTTGTTTAATAATCATTCAAGTTCCTGTCTTTCTATTGGAGATACCAGCAATCACTCTTGGCATCATGGTTTTTTAGAACGGCTGTACCTTTTTTACCATGATAAATTCAATTGTTCTGTTGAGAGGTATTAGAGAAAATGTTAATATTACGTTGACAGTAGGCAAGAAAAGTTCCTTTATTTCATTTTTCTTTCAGTAGATATTTTGTAATTGTAGAGAACCATATGGACCACTTAGATGACCTCAAATTTTGTTCTTGGGGCAACAACATTCATTTATTGGCTTTAACGCTTGCTTTGAGAGAACACACACTCTCTCTCTCTCTCTCTCTCTCTCTCTCTCTCTAGATTGAAACATTGGAAGTAGAAACTAATAAGGTAAGATTATGACGTTTTAACTCAAAAAAGGCAAGTTTTATAGGAATATTATAAAGAAAGAGGATCAAGTACACCAAATAATTGTCCAGGATAATATAATTTAGGACCTTAAGGTGCTTGGCTTGGCCTCCTTGATTTGGCGTAGTTCAATGAATGTGTGCGGACATAGCCAATGGCATATTTAGTTGTATTTGACATACATGAGGTGAAATATTTTTACGTACAAGTTTATAATAGTGTGTCCCAATACCTTCCTGATGCAGGGGGTTGACCTGCATCTCAAGCATGTTCAAGCTCTAGGTGTCTATGGCTGGAGTGGAGTATGTGAAATAATAATAGGAGAATGGTTGGAAGATATTTCCCAAAATCAGGTTTGTATATTTGTTAGAGTAGTGATAATTTGAGGCTTGCATGTGAAACTTTGAAGTGGGTTCTGATCAAAATTCTTGTATTTCCCTTAGATTCATAAACTATTGAAAGGCCTTCCTCCTATTCGATCACTGGTAGCTGTTGGTTCCAGTGCAGCAAAGTTGGTATCTCTACCTGTGAAGAGTTACAAGAAGGATCAAAAATTGTTGAAAGGAATGCAAAGAGGTAATATTTAAGAAATCTATCTCTTACATCTCTGGAGGATACATGTAGTGGAAGAAATAAAAGTCTGTACACTATGTTTAATGAGTCTTGAACTGATTAGGTTCTTCCTGAATGTGGAGTGTTTGTTTATAGGAACTCAAGAATTTGTTTCCATGGCCATCCTTGAGTAGGATTAGGAGTATTGTTGATGAAATGATAAGCAGATTTCAGTGAAAAGGATCCTGATTTGTGACCCTTCCACATTAAAGCATCTTCCTCTTCTGTGAGATCTTGGAAAGCTTCTAAGGTCTCCCAGAAATCTGTCACACTTTGCAACTCCCAGTCATTTAAGTTCCTTCTGAAAACAAAGTTCCACCCATGTGGATTTTGCTTCTGCTGCTGAAATTCTTGGATTCGCAGCAATGTTATATAAGTCAGGAAACTGATCTTGCAAAGTGTGCCCAAACCATGTGTCACACCAACCTTGATACTAGAATGATCAGCAATGGACCTCCATTGTCCCCTAATAATTTTCCGTACACCAACTCCATGTGGGGAGGATACTGGTTTGGTGCAGCAAGGTCCTCCATGGCCATACTTCTCTTGTTATCACCCTTCTCCATAAAGCTGTTTCCTCCAAAATATCTCCATAACCATTTTGCAAGGAGACTGTGCCAAGAGAGATACTGCATGCCAAGAGAGATACTGCTTATAGATCTCAAAATGGTTTCAATGTTTTGCAGGTACAATAGCATTCCTTAGAAGTATTTCACTTGAAGCAATTGGGCTTGGAGTGCATTTGGCTGCTGGTGCTCATGAAATCCTTCTGCAAGCTGAATATATTCTTACAAGTGTTCCACCATCAGTACCATGGCCTGTGCAAAGTGGAGGAAACACCAGCGTGAGATTTAATCAACCTAGAGATGCCCGACAAGGGATCCAACAGGTGATAATCCCTTTTTGAGATATTCTTTCATTTTGCCTTTTGGCTGGTTAGTTAGCCGCACCCACGAATGATATAAATACTACTGTTGCTTTGGCTTTACTCACATCAGTGGCACATTTCTCTGCGGGTCTTACAAAAAAAAGATTAGGTTATTTCGGAAAATATATTCAACCAACCCCAATCCTTTTACCCATTAACATCTTAGAAGATTTCACAAAACCTTTATCACTTAGTTTTCGACTTTTTGGGAATATCTTAGCTGATGAATTAGTAGCTGTTGTTCTCGAAGGTTTTGAATTTTGTCCCAAATTGCATCTATTCAAACTATTTTGGAGGACCAAATGCATAGGCAGACACCCAAAGATGGCATAAACGGTCAGATAGATACCTTAACTATCCTTGTGTCTGGATAAACATTTCTCGTTGTCGCAAGTGTGCCTCGTGCATAACCTGGTCCAGCAGACCTCACTCGTGAGTTACAATCTTGGCAGGCTTATGAAAGTATAACTGAAGTACTGATCCCTGATAATCTTGGCAGGCTTATGAAAGTATGAGTGATGGCTTCAGTAAGTCTGCTTCTGCTTTAATACGCGCTCCCATGAAACGATATCAGCGTGGTGCTGGAATGGGGTCTGCTTTAGCAACTGCTGTCCAAGCAGCTCCAGCGGCAGCCATTGCCCCTGCTTCTGCCACGGCACGAGCTGTTCATTGTGCTCTTCTAGGTGTAAGGAACAGGTTGGCACTCTCCTCCTCGTCCCCCCCCCCCTCCTCTTTTGTATCAATTTATGCTTTAGGACAATTGCCTTTTATTTTTTTAGCCAGGTAGAATTACAGAACTATCATATAGTATTAGCATTTTTTTCCTCTTTTAGTATTTTACTTTAATTTTTAAGTGGTTGTGTTTTGGCTCACTAAGAATTTGACTAAGTGAAGATTCTTGCTTCCATAAGAAGTATTGCTTATAAGAATCTTGCCTAGGTTTAAAGTCTAGGGTAGAAGTTCTAATAGTCATTTTGATTTTCTTGATCAATTTGTAAATAGTCATTGTAGTTTGCTTCTATTTTTATTACTCCATTTTGAGATTTTATCTTGATCCCAACGTTTGAAGTTTTAACTCATAGTACCATGCAGCCTCAATCCGGATCGTAAGAAGGAGTCTTTGGAGAAATATTTGGGGACTTCTCCACCTCAGCAGTATATGTAGGTGGGTATGCAGCTTCACTCTTAGTTGTCTTTGGAGATATATTTTGGGACTTCTCCATCTCTCAGCAGTACATGTAGTGGGTATGCAGCTTCACTCCTTAGTTATATCTGTTGGTGCATTTCCAGCATGGTTACATTTTCTATTTATACAACTATCTTTCGGAGTATAACTAATGGAGACATAGGAAGCTTTTACTTCCTGAATGAATTGGGTTAGAAGCAGTAACAAATTTTATTCTTGTTTTTCATAGGGAAGTTTCATCATCAGGAGCTCCAACAAAATTGCAAGTCAGCTTTAGTTCTGTATAGGTGAGTTCAGAGGTTATTAATACGTTGCAACATGCGACCCTCTTTTATCTCTTTAATACTGATATCATGTTTGAACGAGTAGACTATGTATTTTTCAGTGTTTTTCTCCACCCAGGTAGTTTTAATGATTTTCTTTGCCTGTTGCTTGATGGCAGGTGTACAGATTGTAGGAAAATTGTTCAGATTATTTTATTTGAGGAGATATGTAATCATGTAAATAATGTATATATATCAGAGTGGTGATCTTATTTTTTGCTCATGCGGCCGACCATGCCATTAGTTTCAATGTCGTATGTGTAGATTGTAAATATATTGGTTCTCTTAGTTTTGCTGGCAGAATTGCCATCTCATCTGTACAACATTATTTGTTGTAATTATCCTGTGTATACGTGTTGCCAAAAAAAAAAAAAAAATCATGTGTATCCTTTCTGCGCCCTTTATTTTCTTACCTCTCGTAATTGTGCCCCTATATCTCATGATGTATAACAAGAGTTCTTTTCAGAGAGAAACAGGAGTGCTTAGTCTGTAAAATTTACTATCTTTTGGGATTTTAGTAATACGCTTTGTTGATATACTCTGTCATCAAGGAACCTCGGACTGCTGGGATTTACTGGTAAAATCTTATGTTAATGTGTCAGTTATTGGAGGTTGCGTTGCTTCCATGCTCTCGTTTTGTTTATTATGTAGCTTTGATATTCCAATAAAAATTCCAGTCCTAGATATTATGCCCATAAAAAGGAAAAAATAGTTATTTGGAGTCACCTGAAGGGTGAGACTCCAATTTCATTTTGATGCAAAGCCTAAGCATGCGACTTCCTCGAAATGTGAGTTCAAAAGTGAGTGATTTTGTATCTGCTTATTGAGTAAGCAATTTATAGTCCTATTTGGATAATAATATGAAATTTGTGAACAAAACAGTTGGGATAGAAAATCGGCATAAGCAATTTAGATTCCTATAAAGGTGTCTTAAGGCGGCTCTGATGATGTGCCTACAACGAAATTTGACCTTTCGTTTTGGTGTAGATCAGTTTCTGGCCAGTGAAAACATGATATTTATGGTCTGGGAAATATGGTCACAGTGATATTTTTTGTACATAGAAATGTGCCCTTCTGATTAAATAGCTAGAGCATTAGTATAGAACTTGTTTTACTTTATTTCTAAGACAGTCTGCTATTATTAAACCTTAAAGATCCAAGTAAAATTTTTTAGTTAATTTTTGACTCAACTTTATCAGAATCTCTCATTTCATAATTGGCAGTCTGGCACCATATATCCTCAGAGTTCACTTGGAGCCATAGTTGGTGAAGAGTGTGAGCGTGTGTGTGCAGGGGCGGACCTAGCGTGTAGTATACGAGTTTTCAGAAACTCATTAACTTTTGTGTAGACTCTATATTTTTGTTAAAATTTACATATCTATAAATATCTATTTGTGAATCCAGTTATTATTGTATATTATTTTAAAATTGCTATAGCAACCCATAAACTTAAAATCTTGGATCTAGAGAGAGAGGAGGGTGAAAATATGGCAGCATTATTAGATTAGATTCTATCAAAACAAATAGATATGATTACATCAAAAGTAATTAGAAGCGGAAAATATTTGTACAACATAAAAACAATCACAACGATGCAGATGTGTACATGGTCCAATTCTCTAAGGGGTGGATATATGATCAAAGAGATCACAAGTTTTCAGTCTCCTAATAGTCAAGAAAATCTCAAAATCTCTAAAAACACCCCGAAACAAGAAAAAAAAAAAAAAAGAACTTCCATCCTTGTTAGATCCAAGAATTCTACGACATTACCATTTCTTTCTTCCTCTTCAACCTATCAATTAGCTCCTGAAAGACACGAAAGAAAAGAAAATTTAGGAGGCTGATATATGATATTAAGAAGTTTTACTCCACTAGAATTCAAGTTATATGTGCTGACGGTGTAAAGAAATTTCTAAACTGAAATCAATGCACTAGTTCAAACGTTTAGGGGCGTATGTAGTGCACTAAGACCGAATTTAATTGGACCCATAATATATATAAATTTATTAAAATTGTAAAAATAGTAGATATGAACTTATTACTAAAAAATATGATTTGTTGATTGCTATGAGATTTAAAAGTTAAGTCCATAGAGTTTAAATTCTGGATCCGTCGTTTCAGATATTGGATTACCTGTGATAATGTCATTGAAGAAATCAGGCATCTTTGTCTCTTTATCAGTTTTCTTTGGCTGAATTGGAGCTCTTTTGAAACCAAACCGCTCTTTCCAGCTCCCTTTTCCAATTGGTCGAAATATATCTTCATAATCATCATCATCAGCAGCAGCAAGGAGTTCATCTTTAAGTGTTGTAGACTTTGTGCTATTTTCTCTCAAAGGCAACAATTTACCCTTGAAAAAAACTTCATCTGCTGGAATCATTTTGTAACCAGAGACAGAGAATTCGAAATCTGAGGACACAGGTGCCTCTTTGTAGCCATGTTTTTGCTGAGAATCAGCAAAATCATTAGAGAATGAAATTCTTGGACCCATTGTTGTGCAAATTCCTTGTTGATTTAAGCATGCCATTGACCATTCAAAGCAAAAACTACTGTCTCACTAATTTTCAATGTATTACTTTTGAGAAGTCACATGCAGTTTTTCTAGTCTTTATATAGATGGTAACTTGTTCTATCAGTTATCATCTTTTGACTACCAAATATCTTCAAAGGACAATGACCACATTAAAAAAAAAGGCCGACCCAGTTCAATACCCATTTCGTGGGTGTTTGGGGAAGGGAATACTATAGGCAGCCTCCCCCCTACTTTGCAGAGAGGCTGATTCGAACCTGCAACCTGACACACCACGGCAAACAAGCTTACCGCTGAGCCAAGCCGACCTTCACAATGACCACATTAGTGTACATATATAAAATTAGATTGTGAATTACTGTATAAGCTTGCTCACATTGCCGGTCCCTAGACCGAATAAAAGAAGTGTACTGTTACGATAAGTTGACAATCAACATAAAAACTAAATATGACGAATTTTCACAATATAGAATATGTTGGGATGTACACACGTAGCCGATGTGGACAGTGTGATTCATACAGTTGCGGATCCAGAAATTTAAAGTCATGTGTGTTAGTCGATAAAAATTCCGAAAGAAGAGGAAAAAGAGTTTAATTATGGGTGCTCGCTCAATATTTATCTGAATATCCTTTTAATTGCATAAACAAATTTACTAATTTTTGTCAAGGGTAGTGGGTGCTTGAGCACCCACAATTGTCATGTAGATCCGCCACAGCATATAAGCGACCCCAACTTGATTGGGGTTGGGGTTAGACTCTAGAGATGGACGACTTATAATTAATGGTTCAATTGAATCCAATAATTTCGACACGTTACATAGGTGTGTTTTGTGTATGAGAAAAATCACCAAAACTAAATAAATGTTGAATTTGAAGCTCATAATCTTAAAAGTGTAATAGATTTAATCATAAGACAATAAATGTTTAACCCATCAAATTTAAATATTGAATCTACTTTACTAATCGTAGTTGTTATATAAATTGTATAGCGATATTATGCCACTCAGATCTGTTTATATCTAATTAATATTATCTTTTAGTTTTCTAATTTTTGCTTCAAAAGTTGTTCATTGAACAACTACTTTTAACTTAATCTAACATCTCAGGCATGTGAATCCACTAAAATAAATCAGATTGCATGTGTTTTCTCCTCTGTTATAAGATAGTGATATCTATCTGCCACTATTCAAACAAAAAAGACTGAAATAAATTTATCTCGAGACTTATGCTAGATGCATTGAATTAGACGGCAGCTTTTTTTGCTCTAATTGTTTACTGTTACTAAATTATTGCTTTCTTTATTGACTATTTACCACTCCAAGATGAAAATGCCAGAAAAAAAGGAATTTAATTATGATTCAAGTAGATTGCGTACACACCACTTTTTAGTGAAAAGTAAATTTTCATGTATAAACATGCCATTAGGAACCCATACTAACAGTAATAATGTCAGTGACAAATCCACAGTTTAAAATGTTATACTTCCAAAAACCTTAATTATGAAGCAGAACATGTCTGATATTGTTGTATTATAAGATCCCATGCATTAATTCTAGCTGAGGAAAATGGTAAAAAGAATTATTTGCTTTATAATAACAAGGCCTAACATAATAAATAAAGCAGTATGTAAATGCCTTTCTGTACGCAGTTAGACTACCAGGGGCTTCGTCTAATGACTAACAATATATTGTATCTGGGGTGGAGCCAGGGACGGATGTAACGACCTGGCCGGTCGTTTTTAGAGTTTACGTCCTGATCCTCTATTAGCTGCTTCCCCCGTATTTATTTCCTCTATTGAGATTTGCCGGGATGATTCGTTTTGAGTTTCGGAATGTGTTGGAACAATTAGTACCTAAATAAGAGCTTAAGTTTTAGAAGTTGGATTGTAGTCTGAACAGTGTGAAGACAACTTCGAAATGGAATTCTTTTGATTCCATTAGCTCCATTGGGTGATTTCGAGCTTGGGGGTATGTTTAGATTGTGTTTTGGAGGTTCGTAGCTTATTTATGCTTGAAATGCCGAAAATTAAATTTTTGAAGTTCCCGGATCCATACTGAAATTTTAATATCGTGGCCAGAATTCGATTCCGAAATTTGGGATAGTTCAGTAGTGTTGAATGTGACTTGTGTGCAAAATTTAGGGTCAATCGGACATGGTTTGGTTGGTTTCGGCATCGGTTGTAGAATTCTTGAGATTTCAAGTTCATTAGGCTTGGATTGGAAGGCGATTCATCGTTTTACCGTTGTTTGATGTGATTTGAGGGTTCAACTAAGTTTGTATGATGTTTTAGGAATGTTTGGCCTGTTTGATTGAGCTCTCCGGAGCCTCGGGTGAGTTCTGGGTGCTTAACGGAATTGAATTTGGACTTATGCAAATTTCTGATGTGCTGAACCTGTTGGTTTCTCACCTGCAGCGTTTGGATCACATGTGCAGTGCCGCATAAGCGGTTTGGCAACCACAAATGCGATCTAAGGCACGAGAGCAATTGGTTGCAGATACGACTCAAGGACCGTAGAAGCGGAACCGCATCTGCGAGGAAAGGAGCGCATGTGCGGTATCTGGAGACTTAACGAATTTCTGCAGGTGCGAAGTCGCAGAAATGGGACCACAGTGGACCCCCCTCCCCCCGCAGAAGCGGAACTCGCTGGGCAGAAAAGAGTGAAATCGAGAGTTTGAGTTCATAACTTCAAATTTTGATTTAGAACTCGGTAGAAGGCGGTTTCTTGTGAGAATTTAAAGGAGATCTATTGAGTTACGAATTCTAACTTTAGTTTTGTTCTAATACATTAATCTATTGTTGTTTTTCACATCTAATTTGAGAATTTGAGTGGAAGAATGGGGATTTGGGAGAAAAGTTCCCCAATCGAATTTTTGAATTTTGGTTGGACTTTTGTTGTCTGAATTGAGTAATTTTTGGACGAGTGATCTCGTGAGTGAATGGGTGTTCTAAATTGGGAATTTTTACCTGATTACGAGGCGTGGGCATGGGAAGGATTTTTGGGCATTTTTCTAGTTTTTCGTTGCTGCTTTAAATTCATGAGTTAAATTGGTTGCTTGTAGTTTTATTTACGTTATGTAATTGATTTGATTAGATTTGGGCCACTCGGAGTTGGATACTCGTGGCAAAAGCGTGATATCATATCGCTTTGGAGTTGGTTCGAGGTAAGTGGCTTACCTAACCTTGTGTTGGGGAACTCCTCTTAGAATTTTGGTACTATTGTTATATGAATACCGTGTGCGTATATGTGCTAATTGTTGAAACCCCCATTTTTATTAAGTAAATGTCTATGTTTTCCTTTAATTGAGCGATACTAGTATATAAAGCCTCTGTTTAGTTTAGAAAATCATGCTTACGTGACTTTACTGTCTTAACTGCTTTATCTGAATTATTGGTAGCATGTTTAGGGTAGAATTACCTGCCTTCCTTGATACAAATCTGAATAGAATTGTAGACTTCTTTCTTGAGATTGTTGTGTGTATTGATTTGATTGTGTATTTACATTGGGACTACATAACGGTATTCTAGAAGATCCCCCTGCATATTTATATTTGGGACTACGGGATGGTATCCTGGGAGACCCTCATGTACTGAATATTTATTTTGAGACTACGTATTGCATTTGGGGAGATCCCCATGCATATTTATGATTTGGACGAAGGGACGGTATCCGGGGAGATCTTCTGCATATTTTACGTTTGGAACTACGGGACGTTATCCTGAGAGATCCCCTATTGCTATATTTGTGTACTGAGTTATTTCTTCTATGATTTCATCCTTATTAACTATTAGTATTTTAATTATACTGTAGTGTTTCATACTGTCTTACCTTGTTATGTATATAACCAGTAGTGCCCTGACCTTCCTCGTCACTACTCGACCGAGGTTAGGCTTGGCACTTGCTGGATACCGTTATGATGTACTCATGCCCTTTCCTGCACATGTTTTACGTGTGCAGGTCGAAGTTCTTCTACTCAGCCATACTATCCGTGAGGGAGAGGCGATCGAGAGACTTCGAGGTATATCTGCTGCGTACGCACACCTAGAAGTCCCTCTCTATTCTCCCTTTAGCTTTAGACTTCTCGTGTTTTCTTTTGTTTAGACTTCTGGAGTTAGAACACTATGTATTTTCTTTAGCTTGTGGTTCATGACATTTTGGGTTTTGGGAGTGTTATTATTGGTCGAGAGTGTTATTATTGTTATATGCTGAGCGACATTCTAAACGCTTTATTTATATTTACTTGTTAGTTTAGCTAGTTTTGTACTTTTAAATTCTTTTTCCGCTAATTGTTAGGGTTACCTAGTCGTAGAGACTAGGTGCCGTCACAACAGTTCATGGTGGGAGAATTTGTGTCGTGACAAGTTGGTATCAGATTTCTCGGTTTATAAGAGTCATGAATCACAAGACGATTTATTAGAGTCTCGTGGATCGGGTATGGAGACGTCTGTACTTATCTTCGAGAGGCTATGTAACTATTAGGAAAATCCCATTTCATTTGATTCCTTGTCGTGCGAGATTATTGATATCAAAATTCTAAACATTTGTGTTGTATTCTCTCACGGATGGTGAGGACGCGCGCTACCGAAGATGACCAGGCACCCGTGCTCCCTACTAGGGTTGCCAGAGGTCGGGGCCGAGGTAGAGGCTGTGGACGCACACGTTGTGCAGCTAGAGCACCCACACGAGCTGCCATAGAAGAGCCACCTGCAGCTCCAGCAGGAGCCCGGGCACTTGATACGTCTACTACTACTACTACTCCAGCTCTCTAGGAGACCCTTGCATAGTTCGTGAGCACGATACACCACTCTAGCTTAGGTATGGTTGATTCCCCTTGCTACAGCCACATCTCAGGCTTGGGGAGGAGCACAGACTCCCGCCGCCCGCACCCCAGAGCATCGGGTTCAAGATGATCAGATCCCAGAGGTTATACTGGTACAACTTATAGCCCCAATTCAGCCCGAGATAGGGCAGTAGCTTCAGAGGAGAAGTACAAAGGCTTGAGAGGTTCAAGAAATACCATCCTCCTACATTCAGTGGTCCAGCATCAGAGGATGCTCAGGGATTTCTAAAGGAGTGCCACTGTATCCTCCGTACTATGGGTATATCAGGATCGAGTGGGGTTTCTTTCACTGCCTTCCAACTTCGAGGAGCGGCCTATTAGTGGCGGTGTGCTTTTGAGTTGGACAGTCCAGTTGAGGTAGCTTCCTTTTCATGGACCCAGTTTTCAGATATGTTTTTAAGGGAGTACGTTCCTCAGAGTCTTACGGATGCATGGCGCATGGAGTTTGAGCATTTGCACCAGGGTTCTATGAATGTTCCGTAGTATGCTGTCCATTTCAGTGACTTGGCAAGGAATGCACCGACCTTGGTTTCTACGGTTCGTGAGAGAGTTCACCGGTTTATTGAGGGGCTTATTCCTAGTATTAGATCTAGCATGGCCTGGGAGTTGGAGATGGATATTTCTTATCAGCAGGTGGTGAGCATTGATAGGAGTGTAGAGGGCATGCATGCTCGGTATAGAGAGGAGAGAGATGCCAAAAGGTCTCGTGAGTCAGACCATTATTCTGGTGCCCGTGCCCAACTACAACTCGTCATGGTAGGGGTTATATGAGTTTCCCCATTCATTCTTCTCTTCCAGCAGCCAGTGGTATTCCAACTCCTCCTAGACTTTGAGAGCCTTATTATGCACCTCCAGTATCTAGTGCGCCTCCTGTACGGGGTGCTTTCAGTGATTAGTCCAGCAGATTTGGCCCGAGCCAGTCACAACCATCACGTCCTCCCAGAGCTTGTTTTGAATGTGGAAACACACGCCATATGGTGAGGATTGCCCCAGAAATATGAGGGGTGCACCTTCATAGACTTCTCAGCCACAGCGTGCTCCGCAGAGTTCCCATGCTATTATTACAACACCAGTTGCTACCCCACATGCTCAGCCAACGTGCGATGGAGGTCGGGGAGGTATAGGATGCCCTAGAGGGGGAGTCCAGGCCAGATACTATGCCTTTCATGCCCGTACTGAGTCTGTCTCCTCTGATTCTGTCATAACAGGTATTATTCCGATCTACCATAGAGATACATCAGTTCTATTTGATCCAGGATCTTATACTTATGTGTCCTCTTATTTTTCCCCGCATTTGGGAGTTTCTCGGGATTCTTTGAGTTCCCCTGTTTATATTTCTACTCATATGGGAGAATCTCTTGTTGTGGACCATGTTTAGCAGTCGTGTTTGATTGCTCTTAATGGTTTTGAGACCAGAGTTGATTTATTATTGCTAGCATGGTAGATTTTAATGTTATCTCGGCCATGGACTAGTTGTCGACCCATTATGCTATATTTGATTGTCATGCCAAGACTATGACATTGGCTATGCTAAGTGTATCGTGATTAGAGTGGAGAGGTACTTTAGATCACACTTCTAGTAGAGTTATTTTATTTCTTAAATCTAGCAAATGGTTGAGAAGGGGTGTGATGCGTATCTATATTATGTGAGAGATGTCAGTATTGATACCCCTACAGTTGATTCGGTCTCAGTAATGCCGTATTTCTCTAATGTGTTCCCAGTTGATCTTCCAGGCATGCCTCACGATAGAGATATTGATTTTGGCACTGATTTGTTGCCGGACACTCAACCCATTTCTATTCCTCCTTACGGTATAGCTCCTTCTGAGTTGAAGGATCAGTTATAGGAATTGCTTGACAATGTGTGACGACCCAAAGGGTCATCACTTATTTTATTAATCATTTCGAGCTTTCGAGGCCTTGAAAACCTCATTCTATGTTGCCTCGATTTACGTGCACGATCCGAGCATGTAGCCGAAAAGATTTTGTGATAGAAAATATGAATTCTATGAGAAATTTGGATAAAAATGATATTAATATTGATATGGTTGACTTCGGTCAACATTTTTGGTAAACGGATCCGGACCGAGATTGGATGGTCCCGAGAGGTCCGTAGGAAAATATGGGACTTGGACATGCGTCCGGAGTCGAATTCTGAGGCCTAGAGCCCAAGTTGTGAATTTTTATGTGAAATTGTTTTTGATGCAATTATTAAAGAAAATAAATTAATTGACCTTGGTATCGGGCTCGTATTTTGGTTCCGACGCCCGGTACAAGTCTTAAATATTATATATGTGATTTCATGTAAAGTTTGGTGACATTTGGATGTCGTTTGAGTTGTTTTGGACCTTGAGTCCCAAGTTTGAAAGTTTTGAAAACTAAAGGTATGAAAATCATGCATTTGAGGCTTGATTTGATGAAAACGAGGTGATATTGGCGATGTGATCGCACGAACAAGTTCATAATGTGTTTTTGAGGTTATGTGCATATTTGGTTTGGAGCCCGAGGGCTCGGGTGAACTTTGGATAGGCCACGAGATCAATTTTTCATGTTAGAAGTTGCTGTCTGCAACTGGTCTGCTGAGTTCGCAAATGCGAACAATAGTTCGCAAATGCGAACTCCCCACTATTCTGCAGAGTTCGCAAATGCGAACAATAGTTCGCAAATGCGAACTCCCCCTACTGTGCCTGTGTTCGCAAATGCGAACTATAGTTCGCAAATGCGAACTAGACACTATTCTGCCCGGGTTCGCAAATGCGAACAATAGTTCGCAAATGCGAACCTCCCCATATTTAGCCCTTGTTCGCAATTGCGAACAATAGTTCGCAAATGCGAACTTCCCAGTTTTGCCTTGGCTTCGCAAATGCGAAGAAAAGTTCGCAAATGCGAACTTCCCAGCCTTAGCTTATTTTTCAAACTCCAGAAATTGGTCGGGGTTCGCAATTGCGAACCCATGTTCGCAAATGCGAACACGGAGACCTGAAAAACACGAATTTCAGTCATTTCTTCACATTTTACAAAAACAAAACACCCATTTGCGATTCTTCAAGGATTTCTTCTTCATCAAAACGATTGTAAGTCACTTTTTACTTAATTCTTTCAATTCCTAACATCATTAAGCATGTTTTTCATAAGAAATCAATGATTTTCATGGTAGAATTCTTGTTTTTGTTAGAAAATAGGGTTTTTCATAAATTGGGGAATTGGACCTCGAATTGAGGTCCGATTTTGAAACAAATCATATATATGAACTCGTGGGGGAATGGGTAACCGGATTTTGGTCCTAACCCCGAGTTCCGACCATGTGGGCCCGGGGTTGAAATTCACTATTCATGGCAGAATGTTGTAAAAGTGGTATTTGGTCTTAAGAATTAGTTTGTTGAGTAGAATTGTTGATATTAAATCAATTGTGTATAGATACGATTGGATTGGAGTCAAATTCGAAAGGAAAGGGCATTGCTACGGATTAAATCATTCGTAAACTTTCGAGGTAAGTGTTTGTTCTATTCTAGTTTATAGGAATATGAATTTAGTTATGAATAAATTGTTGAATAAGAGTTATTGGTGTTATACCGATAATGAAGGTAAATTGTTGAAATTATTGTGAATTATTGGTTTAAAACCGGTAATTATAAATATTGTTGATATAGAGATTATTGGCTAATTGCCGGTAATATATATATATATATATATATTTTATAAATTGGGATCGTGTGGTACGCCGACCACAAAGTGACTTAAATCTTGGCATTGGCCATAGTTGCCGGTAGCCTATTGATATATATTTGGGAGCGGGTGGTACGCCTACCACAAGATATGATTATTGATATATTTGGGAGCCGGGTGGTACGCCTACCACAAGATATGATTATTGATATATTTGGGAGCGGGTGGTACGCCTACCACAAGATATGATTATTGATATATTTGGGAGCGGGTGGTACGCCTACCACAAGATATGATTATTGATATATTTGGGAGCGGATGGTACGCCTACCACAAGATATGATTATTGATATATTTGGGAGCGGGTGGTACGCCTACCACAAGAGATATAATTATTGATAATTGGGAGCGGGTGGTACGCCTACCACAAGAGATAATTACTGTGATAGTTGGGAGCGGGTGGTACGCCTACCACGAGACATGAAATGAAAGAGGAAATTGAGACATGAAAGTAAGATTATTTTGGATATCTTGAGTTATTGAATATTATTTCAGAGCAGAGTATTTCTTTATAAATGCATTGTATATATATATCTATATTGCAACTGTACAGGTTTAGGTGGGTGACTGGCCTTAGCCTTGTCACTAGTTCGCTGGGATAGGCCAGGCACTTACCAGCACATGGGGTCGGTTGTGCTGATACTACACTCTGCGCTCTTTTTGCGCAGATACAGGTTACGGACAGCAGCAGCAGCAGTAGCGACTTGTGGATTTTCCGACTACTGAGACTACGAGGTAGCCTTGCAGGCGTCCGCAGGACCCGTTGTCTCTCCTATCTATGCTTTTCATTCTGTTATCTCATGTAATCGAGATAAACAGCTTGTACTTTCTTTCAAACAATTATGTGTATTATTCTTAGAAGTTCGTGAGTATTGTGACACCGGTCTTGGGTAGTGTATCAGATTTGGATTTTTCTTTATCATATCTGACTAAGTCTTCCGCTAATTTTGATTGTTCCGCTGTAAATTTTATGTTGTTAATAAGAAATTGGTTATTAATGGAGATGTAATTAATATTTGGCTTGCCTAGCTTCTATTTAGTAGGCGCCATCATGACCCCAATGGTGGGAAATCCGGGTCGTGACAAGTTGGTATCAGAGCACTAGGTTGCATAGGTCTCACAACTCACGAACAACCTTAGTAGAGTATGAAGGATCGGTACGGAGACGTCTGTATTTATCCTCCAGAGGCTACAGAGTTAGGAAAATATTCTCTTTATTCTTTCCGGTCGTGCGACTTGATCTTTTGAATGTTAATTGAACTTCTACTCTGTTCTTCCGCAGATGGTAAGGACACGTGCATCCTCATCTACTGACCAGCAGCCCGAGGTCCCAGCAGCGGCAGCTCCTGCTAGGGGTAGAGGCCGAGGTCTAGGTCGTCCTAGAGGACAAGGTAGGGGCAGAGCTCAGCCCCGAGCAGCAGCACGAGTGGCGGAACCTCAGGTTCATATAGAGGAGGAAATTCCAGCCCCAGCAGCTCCAGTAGGCCCAGCTCAGGTCCCAGGAGGAGCTTTATTTTCACCGAATCTTCAGGATGCTTTGGTCCGGATAGCAGGTTTTATGGATCATGTCACCAGAGCAGGTTTATTATCGGTAGCACCAGCCACTTCTCAGGCTGGAGGAGGTAATCAGACTCCTGCTACGCGCACTCCAGAGCCAGTAATTCCCCAGGCTCAAGATCCTGTGATTCAGCCAGTTGAGGCGGTTCGGCCTATTATTGCGACTCCGTCTAATGATGGTGCAGCTATGTCTGCTGATGCGTTGTGGAGATTGGACAGGTTTACCAAGCTGTTCACTACCACATTCAGTGGTACTCCTTCAGAGGATCCACGGGATTTCCTATACAGCTGCCACGAAGTTCTCCGTACTATGGGTATTGTGGAGACTAATGGTGTGGATTTTGCTACTTTTCGGTTATCCGGTTCCGCCAAGACTTGGTGGAGAGATTATTGTCTAACCAGGCCAGCGGGATCGTCATCTTTGACTTGGGAGCAATTTGCAGAATTATTCTTGGAGAAGTTCCTTCCAACAACTCAGCGGGAGTTTATGCGCAGACAATTTGAGCGTCTTCATCGGGGTTCTATGTCTGTCACACAGTACGAGACTAGGTTCGTGGACCTGGCTCGTCATGCTGTTATCATACTTCCCACAGAGCGGGAGAGAGTGAGGAGGTTTATTGATGGCTTGAATCAGCCAATTCGGCTACAGATGGCTATGGGAGCAGGAACTGAAATCACTTTTCAGGAGGCGGCTAATGCAGCCCGCCGGATCGAGATGGCTCTGTCACAGGGAGCGAGACATGGATCAGATAAGAGATCTCGTAATTCGGGTAGATTCAGTGGTACCTCGTCTGGAGATAGAGATTTTTATGATAGAGGCCATCCTCCTAGGCCTTATCAGTCAGCTCTTCAGGTTTCTCATGATGCTTCAGGTGATCGTAATTCTCAGCCACGCTACTCTGATCAGCAGCCTATTAGTGCACCACCACTTCGCCATTTTCAGCGGCCGAGGGCTTGTTTTACGTGCGGTGATCTTAGGCACATTGCAAGGTATTGCCCTCGAGCTTCCGACAGATCTCACCAGCAGGGTTCTCGTGCCATGATTCAGGCCCCAGTTCCCTCACAGCCTGCCCAAGCCGGCTAGAGGCGGAGGTAGAGGACATAGAGGTGGAGGTAGAGGTCACAGAGGTGGAGCTCAGACCGATAGAGGTAGAGACCAGCCAGCAGCTGATCGTCCTAGAGATACTGCTCAGGGTGGTGGGGCACAGCCCCGATGTTATGCACTTCCCGCCAGACCAGAGGCTGAGTCTTCTGATGCCGTCATTACAGGTATTATTTTGGTTTGTGATAGAAAGGCATCAGCATTATTTGACCCCGGGTCTACATATTCGTATGTGTCTTCCTATTTTGCACCATACTTGGTTCAGCCCAGTGATCCACTGAGTGTTCCTGTTCATGTGTCTACACCAGTAGGCGACTCTATTGTGGTTGATCGAGTTCATCGGTCATGTATTATAGTAATTGAGGGTCTCGAGACCCGTGCTGATTTATTACTCCTAAATATGGTGGACTTCGATATTATACTAGGCATGGACTGGCTATCTCCGTATCATGCTATTCTAGATTGCCATGCCAAGACTGTGACTTTAGCCCTGCCAAATTCGCCTCGTATAGAGTGGAAAGGAATTTCAGGTCATACTAGCCGTAATGTTATTTCTTATGTTAAAGCTCAGCGTATGGTTGGAAAGGGATGCTTGGCTTATTTGGCCTATGTCCGTGATTCTAGTGCTCAGGTTCCTTCTATTGACTCTGTGCCTGTGGTTCGCGAATTTCCTGAAGTATTTCCTTCAGACTTGCCAGGTATGCCGCCCGATAGGGACATTGATTTTTGCATTGATTTGGCTCCAGGCACTCAGCCCATTTCCATTCCCCCATACCGTATGGCTCCGCCGGAGTTAAAAGAATTGAAGGAACAGTTGCAGGATTTACTTGAAAAGGGTTTCATTAGGCCCAGTGTTTCGCCGTGGGGTGCACCCGTATTATTTGTAAAGAAGAAAGATGGTTCGATGAGAATGTGCATTGACTATCGACAGTTAAACAAGGTGACTATCAAAAATAAATATCCACTTCCACGAATTGATGATTTATTTGACCAGCTCCAGGGTGCCAAGGTATTTTCAAAGATAGATTTGAGATCTGGCTATCATCAGCTGAAGATTAGGGCATCTGATGTCCCTAAAACCGCGTTCCGCACTCGGTATGGACATTATGAATTTCTGGTCATGTCTTTTGGGTTGACAAATGCTCCAACCAGCTTTTATGGAATTAATGAATCGGGTGTTCCGGCCTTATTTAGACTTGTTTGTAATAGTCTTTATTGATGACATATTAATATATTCCCGCAGTCAGGAGGAGCATGCGCAACATCTCAGAGTGGCCTTGCAGACTCTGAGAGATAGCCAACTATATGCAAAATTTTCAAAGTGTGAATTTTGGCTAAGTTCAGTTGCATTCCTGGGTCATATTGTGACGGCAGCAGGTATTCAGGTTGATCCGAAGAAAATTGAGGCAGTCAAGAGCTGGCCTAGACCGACATCAGCCACGGATATTCGGAGTTTCTTGGGGTTAGCGGGCTATTATCGCCGATTCGTAGAAGGATTTTCGTCTATTGCAACCCCACTGACCAGATTGACCCGGAAGGGTGTTCAATTTGAATGGTCCGATGAATGTGAGGCGAGCTTTCAAAAGCTCAAGACAACCTTGACCACAGTGCCGGTATTGGTTTTACCCACAGGTACGGGACCTTATACTGTTTATTGTGATGCTTCCCGTATTGGGCTTGGTGCAGTGTTAATGCAGGATGGCAAGGTTATTGCCTATGCTTCGAGGCAGTTGAAGATTCATGAGAAGAACTATCCAGTGCATGATCTAGAATTGGCGGCGATTATTCACGCATTGAAGATCCGGAGGCATTATTTGTATGGTGTAGCATGTGAAGTATACACCGATCATAAGAGTCTTCAGTATTTGTTTAAGCAGAAAGAGTTGAATATGAGGGAGAGAAGGTGGCTAGAGTTGCTAAAAGACTATGATGTTACTATTTTATATCACCCAGGTAAGGCCAGTGTGGTGGCCGATGCATTGAGTAGAAAGTCTGCCAGCATGGGTAGTCTTGCATATATTCCGGTCAGTCAGAGACCATTAGCTCTAGACGTCCGGGCATTAGCCAACCGGTTCGTGAGATTGGATATTTCTGAGCCTAGTAGAGTGTTAGCCTGCACGGTCGCTCATTCTTCTTTATTAGAGCATATCCGTGAGAGGCAATTTGATGATCCTCATTTGCGTGAGTTGAGAGATACAATACAGCGGGGAGGTGCCACACAGGTAAATCTAGATGATGATGGGATATTGAAATTGTAGGGTCGAGTTTGTGTGCCCAATGTCGAAGGGATTCGAGAGTTAATATTAGCAGAGGCCCACAGTTCGCGGTATTCTATTCACCCAGGCGCCGCGAAGATGTACCAGGACTTACGTCAGCACTATTGGTGGCGCATAATGAAGAAAGATATCGTTGCGTATGTCGCTCGGTGTCTAAATTGTCAGCAGGTGAAATATGAGCACCAGAGACCTGGTGGTGTATTCCGGAGGATTGAAATTCCCGAGTGGAAATGGGAGCGGATCACTATGGACTTCGTTACTGGACTTCCTTTGACTCGGAGGAAATTTGATGCTATTTGGGTCATTGTTGATAGGTTGACCAAGTCGGCACACTTTATTCCAGTATCTGTCTCCTACTCGTCGGAGAGGTTAGCGGAGGTTTACATTAGGGAGATTGTTCGACTTCACGGGGTGCCAGTATCTATTATCTCTAATCGGGGTACACAGTTTACCTCGCGGTTCCGGAGAGCGATCCAGCAGGAGTTAGGCACCCAGGTTCAGCTCAGTACAGATTTTCATCCTCAGAAGGATGGTCAGTCCTAGAGGACTATTCAGATTCTAGAGAATATGCTTCGAGCATGCGTCATTGATTTCGGAGGCTCGTGGGACCAGTTTCTGCCATTAGCAGAGTTCGCCTACAATAACAGCTACCAGTCCAGCATCCAGATGGCCCCGAATGAGGCGTTGTATGGTAGGCGATGTCGATCACCAGTCGGATGGTTTGAACCGGGAGAGGCTCGATTGTTGGGTACAGACTTAGTCCAGGAAGCCTTAGATAAGGTCAAGACTATTCAGGAGAGATTGCGTTCAGCTCAGTCTAGGCAAAAGACTTATGCGGATCGCAAGGTTCGAAATGTAGATTTCATGGTTGGTGAACGAGTATTGCTCCGAGTATCGCCTATGAAGGGCGTGATGAGGTTCGGAAAGAAGGGCAAGCTCGGCCCTAGGTATATTGGTCCATTTGAGATTTTAGACAGAGTGGGAGGGGTGGCTTACAGATTAGCTTTGCCGCCTAACTTATCAGCCGTGCATCCAGTTTTTCATGTATCTATGCTTCGGAGATACCACGGCGATCCCACACATGTGTTAGACTTCAGTACTGTCCAATTGGACAATGATCTATCTTACGAGGAGGAGCCGGTAGCCATTCTAGACCGGCAGGTTCGACAGCTGAGGTCGAAGAGTTATCCTTCTGTGCGTGTTCAGTGGAGAGGTCAGCCTCCTGAGGCATCGACCTGGGAGTCCGAGTCTGATATGCGGAGCCGCTACCCACATTTGTTTCCTGACTCAGGTACTTCTTTCTTTTGTCCGTTCGAGGACGAACGGTTGTTTTAGAGGTGGAGATTGTGACGACCCGAAGGGTCATCACTTATTTAATTAATCATTTCGAGCTTCCGAGGCCTTGAAAACCTCATTCTATGTTGCCTCGATTTACGTGCACGATCCGAGCATGTAGCCGGAAAGATTTTGTGATAGAAAATATGAATTCTATGAGAAATTTGGATAAAAATGATATTAATATTGATATGGTTGACTTCGGTCAACATTTTTGGTAAACGGATCCGGACCCGAGATTGGATGGTCCCGAGAGGTCCGTAGGAAAATATGGGACTTGGACATGCGTCCGGAGTCGAATTCGAGGCCTAGAGCCCAAGTTATGAATTTTTATGTGAAATTGTTTTTGATGCAATTATTAAAGAAAATAAATTAATTGACCTTGGTATCGGGCTCGTATTTTGGTTCCGACGCCCGGTACAAGTCTTAAATATTATATATGTGATTTCTGTAAAGTTTGGTGACATTTGGATGTCGTTTGAGTTGTTTTGGACCTTGAGTCCCAAGTTTGAAAGTTTTGAAAACTAAAGGTATGAAAATCATGCATTTGAGGCTTGATTTGATGAAAACGAGGTGATATTGGCGATGTGATCGCACGAACAAGTTCATAATGTGTTTTTGAGGTTATGTGCATATTTGGTTTGGAGCCCCGAGGGCTCGGGTGAACTTTGGATAGGCCACGAGATCAATTTTTCATGTTAGAAGTTGCTGTCCGCAACTGGTCTGCAGAGTTCGCAAATGCGAACAATAGTTCGCAAATGCGAACTCCCCACTATTCTGCAGAGTTCGCAAATGCGAACAATAGTTCGCAAATGCGAACTCCCCCTATTGTGCCTGTGTTCGCAAATGCGAACTATAGTTCGCAAATGCGAACTAGACACTATTCTGCCTGGGTTCGCAAATGCGAACAATAGTTCGCAAATGCGAACCTCCCCATATTTAGCCCTTGTTCGCAATTGCGAACAATAGTTCGCAAATGCGAACTTCCCAGTTTTGCCTTGGCTTCGCAAATGCGAAGAAAAGTTCGCAAATGCGAACTTCCCACCCTTAGCTTATTTTTCAAACTCCGGAAATTGGTCGGGGTTCGCAATTGCGAACCCATGTTCGCAAATGCGAACACAGAGACCTGAAAAACACGAATTTCAGTCATTTCTTCACATTTTACAAAAACAAAACACCCATTTGCGATTCTTCAAGGATTTCTTCTTCATCAAAACGATTGTAAGTCACTTTTTACTTAATTCTTTCAATTCCTAACATCATTAAGCATGTTTTTCATAAGAAATCAATGATTTTCATGGTAGAATTCTTGTTTTTGTTAGAAAATAGGGTTTTTCATAAATTGGGGAATTGGACCTCGAATTGAGGTCCGATTTTGAAACAAATCATATATATGAACTCGTGGGGGAATGGGTAACCGGATTTTGGTCCTAACCCCGAGTTCCGACCATGTGGGCCCGGGGTTGAAATTCACTATTCATGGCAGAATGTTGTAAAAGTGGTATTTGGTCTTAAGAATTAGTTTGTTGAGTAGAATTGTTGATATTAAATCAATTGTGTATAGATACGATTGGATTGGAGTCAAATTCGAAAGGAAAGGGCATTGCTACGGATTAAATCATTCGTAAACTTTCGAGGTAAGTGTTTGTTCTATTCTAGTTTATAGGAATATGAATTTAGTTATGAATAAATTGTTGAATAAGAGTTATTGGTGTTATACCGATAATGAAGGTAAATTGTTGAAATTATTGTGAATTATTGGTTTAAAACCGGTAATTATAAATATTGTTGATATAGAGATTATTGGCTAATTGCCGGTAATATATATATATATATATATATATATATTTTATAAATTGGGATCGTGTGGTACGCCGACCACAAAGTGACTTAAATCTTGGCATTGGCCATAGTTGCCGGTAGCCTATTGATATATATTTGGGAGCGGGTGGTACGGTAATATGATTATTGATATATTTGGGAGCGGGTGGTACGCCTACCACAAGATATGATTATTGATATATTTGGGAGCGGGTGGTACGCCTACCACAAGATATGATTATTGATATATTTGGGAGCGGGTGGTACGCCTACCACAAGATATGATTATTGATATATTTGGGAGCGGGTGGTACGCCTACCACAAGAGATATAATTATTGATAATTGGGAGCGGGTGGTACGCCTACCACAAGAGATAATTACTGTGATAGTTGGGAGCGGGTGGTACGCCTACCACGAGACATGAAATGAAAGAGGAAATTGAGACATGAAAGTAAGATTATTTTGGATATCTTGAGTTATTGAATATTATTTCAGAGCAGAGTATTTCTTTATAAATGCATTGTATATATATATCTATATTGCAACTGTACAGGTTTAGGTGGGTGACTGGCCTTAGCCTTGTCACTAGTTCGCTGGGATAGGCCAGGCACTTACCAGCACATGGGGTCGGTTGTGCTGATACTACACTCTGCGCTCTTTTGCGTAGATACAGGTTACGGACAGCAGCAGCGGCAGTAGCGACTTGTGGATTTTTCCGACTACTGAGACTACGAGGTAGCCTTGCAGGCGTCCGCAGGACCCGTTGTCTCTCCTATCTATGCTTTTCATTCTGTTATCTCATGTAATCGAGATAAACAGCTTGTACTTTCTTTCAAACAATTATGTGTATTATTCTTAGAAGTTCGTGAGTATTGTGACACCGGTCTTGGGTAGTGTATCAGATTTGGATTTTTCTTTATCATATCTGACTAAGTCTTCCGCTAATTTTGATTGTTCCGCTGTAAATTTTATGTTGTTAATAAGAAATTGGTTATTAATGGAGATGTAATTAATATTTGGCTTGCCTAGCTTCTATTTAGTAGGCGCCATCATGACCCCAATGGTGGGAAATCCGGGTCGTGACACAATGGCTCTATTCTGCCTAGTGTGTCTCCTTGGGGTGCTCCTGTCTTGTTAGTAAAGAAAAAGGATGGTTCTATGCATAGTGTGTGCATTGATTATCTCCAGTTGAACAAGGTTATAGTAAAGAACCGGTATCCTTTTCCTCGTATTGATGACATGTTTGACCAGTTATAGGGTGCTCGAGTATTTTCTAAGATTGAATTTCATTCAAGTTATCATCAGTTGAAGATCGGGAGCCAGGTATCCCGAAGACTGCCTTCAGGACTCAGTATGATCATTACGATTCATTGTTATATCATTTGGGCTGACCAATGCCCCTGCAACATTTATGCACTTGACGCAGAGTGTATTCTGGCCATATCTTGACTCGTTCATTTTTGCCTTTATTGGTGACATTCTGGTATACTTCCATAGTTGGGAAGATCATGAGCAACACCCGAGGACAATGCTTCAGACCTTGAGAGAAAAGAAATTATATGCAAAATTCTCAAAGTGTGAGTTCTGGTTGGATTTCGTGGAATTCTTGGGTCACGTATTATCGAGTGAAGGGATTAAGGTGGATCCAAAGAATGTGGAAGCAGTGTAGAGTTGTGTAGACCATCCTCATCTGTAGTGACCTGTAGTTTTCATGGCTTGGCGGGTTATTACCGTCGACTTATTGAGCGATTTTCATCTATTGCAGCACCTATGACCAGACTAACCTAGAAGGGTGCTCCGTTCAAGTGGATGGATGACAGCGAGGAGAGCTTTCAGAAGCTCAATACAGCTTTGACTATATCCATAGTATTGATCTTGCCTATAAGTTCGGGGTATTATACTGTCTATTGTGATGCTTCGAGGATTGGCCTTGGATCAGTATTGATGCAGGACGGTAGGGTGATTGCCTACGTGTCCAGACAACTGAAGGTGCATGAGAAGAATTATCCTATCCATGATCTCGAGTTAGCTGCTATTATTCACGCCTTGAAGATCTAGCATCATTATTTGTATGGTGTTCCTTGTGGGATCTACATTGATCACTGGAGTTTACAACATCTATTCAAGAAGAAGGACCTTAATTTGTGTGAGAGGAGGTGGTTAGAGCTGCTTAAGGATTATGACATCACTATCTTGTATCACCCGGGCAAGGCCAATATGGTGGCTGATGCGTTGCATTATGGGGCAAAAAGTTTAGGGAGTATGGCTTATCTACCAGCATCAGAGAGGCCAATGGCTATGGATGTTCAGGCCTTAGCCAGACAGTTTGTGAGGTTGGATATTTCAGAGCCTAGCCGGGTCCTAGCTTGTGTGGTTTTTTGGTCTTCCTTGTTTGATCGCATCTGGGAGCGTCAGTACGATGGCCCTCATTTGCTTGTCCTCAAGGACAAGGTTCTGCGTGGTGGTGCCAGAGACATGACCATTGGTGATGATGGGGTATTGGGGATGTAGGGTCAAGTATGTTTACCTAATGTTGATGGGCTTCGGGAGATGATTTTGGAGGAGGCGCACAGTTCGTGGTATTCCATCCATCCGGGTGCCGCAAAGATGTATCAGGACTTAAGGCAGCACTATTGGCGGAGGAGGATGAAGAAAGATATAGTTGGGTTTGTAGCTCTGTGCCTCAGTTGTTAGCGGGTAAAGTATGAGCACCAGAGACCGGGGGGCTTGCTTCAGCAGATTGACATTCCGGAGTGGAAGTGGGAGCGTATCACCATGGACTTCGTAGTTGGACTCCCACAAACTTTGAGGAAGTTCGATTCCATTTGGGTGATTGTGGATCGGCTGACCAAGTGTGCACTTCATTCTCGTGTGTACTGCCTATTCTTTAGAGAGGTTGGCTGAGATTTATATCCGAACATTGTTCGTCTATATGGTATTTAAATTTCCATCATTTCAGATAGAGGTGCCCAGTTCACATCATGGTCCTGAAGGGCTGCACAACATGAGTTGGGTAGTCGGGTGGAGTTGAGCACATCATTTCATCCCTAGACGGACGGACACTCCGAGCACACTATTCAAATTTTTAAGGATATTCTCCGTCCGTGTGTGATGGAGTTTGGAGGTTCTTGGGATCATTTCTTACCATTTTACGGAATTTTCCTACAACAACAGTTACCACTCCAGCATTCAGATGGCACCGTATGAGGCTTTGTATGGTAGGTGATGTAGGTCCCCTGTGGGTTGGTTCTTGTGACGACCCAAAGGGTCATCACCTGTTTTTCTTACTTGTTTCGCACTTCTAAGGCCTTGAAAATCTCATTCCATATTGCCTCGATTTACGTGCATGATCCGGGCATGTAGCCGGAAAGATTTTTGTGATAGCATATATGAATTCTATGAGAAATTTGAAGAAAAATAATATTAATATTGATATGTTTGACTTCGGTCAACATTTTTGGTAAACGGACCCGGACCCAAGATCGGACGGTCCCGGAAGGTCCATAGGACATGGGACTCGGACATGCTTCCGGAGTCGAATTCTGAGGCCTAGAGCCTAAGTTATGGATTTTTTTGTGAAATTGATTTTGTTGTAATTATTAAAGGAAAACAAAGCAAATGACCTTGGTATCGGGCTCGTATTTGGGTCCCGACGCCCGGTACAAGTCTTAAATATTATATATGTTCTTTCTGCAAAGTTTGGTGACATTTAGATGTCGTTTGATGGGTTTTGAACCTTGAGTTCCAAAGTTGAAAGTTATGAAACTAAAAAGGATGATAATCATGAACTTGAGGTTTGATTTGATGAAAACGATGTTATATTGGCAATGTGATTGCACGAGCAAGTTTGTAATATGTTTTTGATATTGTGTACATATTTGGTTTGGAGCCCGGGGGGCTCGGGTAAAGATTTGATAGGCCGTTGGTTCAATTTCTGAAAAATATCACAGCTGGTTTTTCACCCAGCTGGTATCTTCGCAAATGCGAAGATTTTCTCGCAAATGCGAAGAAGACCAGACCAGCCTTGGTTCGCAATTGCGAACCAATCCTAGCAAATGCGAAGATGGCAGGATATTGCCCGGGATCGCAAATGCGAGGAAAGTCTCGCAAATGTGAGGAACTCAGGAAACACTTCAAGTTCGCAAATGCGAACCATGTCTCGCAAATGCGAGGATGACAGACCCTGGGCCAAGTTCGCTAATACAAACCTTTTCTCGTAAATGCGAGAGTTACAGACCAAAACCTGTAGTGTTCGCAATTGCGAACAAATATTCGCAATTGCGATATCCGCAGCTGTGCAATTTTATACTTAAACAAATTTTTCAGTTCTTTCTTCATTCTTTCTAAAACCCACACACCACACACGAACCCTCAAGAGCAATTTAACTCCAAAGCAATTGTAAGGCACTTTTTACTGAATTCTTTCAATTCCTAACAACATTAAATATGTTTTTCAATAGAAATCAAAGGTTTTCATGGTAGAAATTCTTGTTTTTGGGTAGAACATAGGGTTTTCATAAATTGGGCAATTGGAACTCGAATTGAGGTCTGATTTTGAAACAAATCACATATTCGAACTCGTAAGGGAATGGGTAACCGGATTTTAATCTGAACCCCGAGTTCCGACCATGTGGGTCCAGGGGCGTTTTGGGAAATTTTGGGATAAACTTTGAGAAAACAATTTTTAAGCATTCAAACTAAGTTATATAGTATCTATTAATGTAATGGGATTAATTGTGATTAGATTCGAGCAAGTTGAAAGCAAAAATTTGGGGTAAAGCTATAGTTGAAGGATAATTTGGACTTCAAGGCTAGAGGTAAGTGTTTGTTCTATCCTAGCTTGAGGGAATATGATTATGTGCTATGTGCTATGTGATCGAGTGCGGTGTATGGGATGTGGTGACGAGCATCCATACACTGGCGTTTAGCATGACCGTGAGTCGTTGTTGATATTCATTGTGAGATATTTTAAAGATGAGTTGTTGAACCCTTGCTGGGTTGTGGAATTGTACATTGTTTTCCCTTGCCGGGACTTATTGTGAAGTGAAATACTGTTTTCCCTTGCTGGGACTTTGTTGTGATGATTATTGTGTCCTTTGTCGGGACAGTTCATGATTATTGTTTTCATTCTTTGCCCTTAACTGTGATTGTTATTTGGGTGAGGAAGAGTGATAATGCACGAAGGGTGATGTCGTGCCTTGTTTTACTGTTATTGTACGAAGGTTAATGCCATGCCTTATTATTGATTATGCACGAAGGTTAATGCCATGCCTTGTTATAGATTATGCATGAAGGATCATGATGTGCCTTGTGATATTGATTATGCACGAAGGGTAATGCCGTGCCTTGTTATTGAACCATGCACGAAGGATCATGTCGTGCCATGGATGTGAGGATGAGAGTAAAATCACGAAGGGTGATGCCGTGCACTTTTATTTGCTTATTTAGTGAGGATGAGAGTAAAAGCACGAAGGATGATGCCGTGCAAATATTTGCTATTCCTTGTTTGATATTAATTGTTTCCATTATACTCTGTTTTCCATTGTTGACTTAATAATTGTTGTTAACTGTTGAGCTTCCCTCTTACAATACTTCTTGTTGAATTTGTTACTTGATTATTTCCCGTTACATTGTGGTGTACATATGTATATAGAACTGTACAGGTTTATGTGGGTGTCTGGTCCTAGACTTATCACTACTTCGCCGGGATAGTCTAGGCACTTACCAACACATGGGGTCGAATTATGCTGATACTGCACTTCTGTGCATTTTTGCACAGGTCCAGGTCTTGATCGGGAGCAGCAGCAGTAGAGTCTTGCGTGGGAGTTGAGCATTTCGAGACCGAGGGAGCTTGCAGGCGTCCGTAGGCCCGGCATCTCTTTCACTTATTTATGTTATTTACTGTGGTCTCATTGTTCCGAGGCAAACAAATTTATGTTATTTCCTTCAGACTTTTATGTGTAGTATTCAGTAGAGGTTCGTGAGTTGGTGACTCCACGTCTTGGGTAGAGGATTTAATTAGTGTTTTACCTTGGTATTTCTTAATTTTATTTTGAAGGTTTTTCGCATTTATTAAACTTACTATTAACTCTCTTGCTATTAAAAATGAGTATGAAATAATGATAGAAACAGGATAATGTTGAATGTAGTGGCTTGCCTAGCTACCACGAGTAGGCGCCATCACGATCCCGATGTTGGGGGAAAAATCCGGGCTGTGACAAGTTGGTATCAGAGATCTAGGTTACATAGGTCTCACCACGCACGAACAAGCTTAGTAGAGTTTGAGAGGTAGGTACTGAGATGTCTGTACTTGTCCTCTAGAGTCTATTGAGTTAGCAAAGAGTCTCTCATTTGTTCCTTCTTGTCGTGCGATTTGTTCCTCAAATACTGATTGAATTTCTACTCTGTCTTTTCGTAGATGGTGAGGACATGCGCTTCTTCGTCCGCTGACCAGCAGCCTGAGCCCCAGGGAGCTCCCGTGAAGGGCAGGGGCCGAGGCCATATCGTAGGCCGTGGTAGGGGCAGAGCTCAGCCCCCGACAACTACTCCAGAGGTGGAGCCTCATATTGAGACCGGCGAGGAGGTTCCAGTCCCAGCAGCTCCAGTGGGCCCAGCTCAGGTCCCAGGAGAGGCTTTATTTACCTCGTATCTTCGGGAGGCTCTGGTCAGGAGAGTAGGATTTATGGACAGTGTTGCCAGAGCGGGCTTATTACCAGTTGCACCAGCCACTTCTCAGGCTGGAGGAGGGGCCCAGACTCCTGTTGCTCATACTCCGTAGCCAATAGATCCTCAGCCTCAGGCACCAGTGGTTCAGCCAACAGCTCAGGCCGGAGATGGATCGGCCATGACTTCTGATTCTTTATGGAGACTTAATCGGTTCTCCAAGTTGTTTACCACTACCTTCAGCGGTGCCACATCAGAGGATCCTCAGGATTTTTTATTCAGTTGCCATGAGATTCTCAAGACTATGGGGATAGTGGAGTCTAATGGAGTTGACTTCTGTACATTCAGGCTTTCAGGATCCGCCAAGACTTGGTGGAGAGATTATTGCTTGACTCGACCAGCACGGTCCCCGGCTTTATCATGGGATCAGTTTGCAGAGTTATTTCTGGAGAAGTTTCTCCTTGTTACTCAGCGGAATGCACTTCGGAGACAGTTTGAGCACCTCCAGCAGGGTACTATGACTGCCACTTAGTATGAGACGATATTTGTAGATCTGGCACGTCATACAGTAGTGATACTCCTCACAGAGCAGGAGAGGGTCCGCAGGTTCATAGATGGTCTTAATCAGCCAATTAGACTTCAGATGGCTATGGGAGCGGGGAGTGATATATCCTTTCAGGAGGCAGCTAATGCAACTCGTAGAGTTGAGATGGCTCTTGCTAGGGGAGGTGGTTATCCTTCAAACAAGAGGCCTCATCATTCAGGCAGGTTTAGTGGATCTTCTTCTGGAGGCAGGGAATCTTTTGATAGGGTCCAGTCTTCTAGACCTTTTCATTCCACCCTTCAGGCTTTACAGGGTGGACCAGATGATCGTGGGTTTCGTGAGCAGTATTCAAATCAGCCTCCTATTAGTGCTCAGCCTCTCCAGAGTGTTCGTGGGGGCCATTCAGGTCGTCAGGGCCAGCAACCCCATCAGCCTAAATATTGCTACGATTGTGGTGACCCAGGTCATCTTGTCAGGTTTTTCCCTCGAGCGATGGGCAACACTTAGCAGCGGGGCCCTCGTCCTATGATTCAGGCCCTAGTTAACCCTCAGCCTGCCCAGCCAGCCAGAGGCGGGGGTAGAGATTGTAGAGGTGGAGGTCGAGATCGTAGCGGTGGAGACCGTCCAGCCAGAGGTAAAGGTCAGCCAGTAGATGACCGTCCCAGAGATGTAGCTTAGAGGGGAGGTGCTGATCCCTGATTTTATGCTTTACCAGCCAGGCCAGAGGTAGAGGCATCAGATACCGTGATTACATGTACCATTCTTGTTTGTGACAGAGGTGATTCAGTATTATTTGACCCTGGGTCAACATATTCATATGCGTCTTCCTACTTTGCATCGTATTTGGCCGTGCCTAGCTATGCTCTAGATATTCCAGTTTATGTGTCTACACCAGTGGGTGACTCTATAGTAGTCGACCGAGTGCATCGTTCGTGCGTAGTCATATTTAGGGGTCTTGAGACCCGTAATGATCTGTTGCTACTAGACATGGTGGATTTTGATGTCATATTGGGGATGGACTAGTTGTCCCCATACCATGCTATCCTAGATTGTCATGCCAAGACCGTGACTTTAGCCTTACCAGAATCACCCCAACTAGAGTGGAAAGGTACCTCCATCCACTTTGTTCGCACTGTCATTTCCTATGTTAAGGCTCGATGCATGTTCGAGAAGGGGTGTCTAGCTTATCTAGCTTATATTCGTGATTCCAGTGCAGAGGTTCCTTCTATTGATTCAGTCCCTATTGTACGGGAGTTTCCTGAGGTTTTCCTATCAGACATGCCGAGCTTGCCACCTGACAGGGATATTAATTTTTGTATTGATCTGGCACCGGGCACTCAGCCCATGTCTATTGCACCCTATCGTATGGCCCCACCGGAGTTAAAGGAGTTAAAAGATTAGTTGCAAGAACTTTTAGAAAAAGGCTTTATCAGGCCCAGTGTTTCCCCCTGGGGAGCACCTGTGTTGTTTGTGAAGAAGAAGGATGGCTCGATGCGGATGTGTATTGAATACCGGCAATTAAACAAAGTGACGATAAAGAAAAAGTATCCACTGCCGAGGATTGATGATTTGTTTGACCAGCTCCAAGGAGCGAGGGTGTTCTCAAAGATAGACTTGAGGTCAGGCTACCATCAGCTGAAGATCAGGGCGGCTGACATTCCTAAGATAGCCTTTCGCACTAGATATGGGCATTATGAATTCTTGGTCATGTCCTTCGGGTTGACCAATGCCCAAGCAGCATTTATGGAGTTGATGAATCGGGTATTCAGGCCTTATTTAGATCTGTTTGTGATAGTCTTTATAGATGACATCCTGGTATACTCTCGCAACCAGGAAGAGCACGAGCAACACCTCAGAGTGGTTCTTCAGACTCTGAAGGATAATCAACAATATGCCAAATTTTTGAAATGTGAGTTCTGGTTGAGTTCGGTAGCATTTCTGGGTTATATTGTATCAGTGGAAGGTATTCACGGTGGACCCAAAGAAGATTGAGGCAGTCCAGAATTGGCCTCGACCAGCTTCAATGATCGAGATCCGGAGTTTCTTGGGGTTAGCAGGTTACTACCGTCGATTTGTAGAGGGATTCTCTTCTATTGCAGCCCCGATGACCAGGTTGACCCAGAAGGGTGCCCAGTTCAAGTGGTCAGATGAGTGTGAGGCGAGCTTTCAGAAGCTCAAGACAGCTTTGACTATAGCACCAGTGCTGATACTACCTACGGGTGCAGGGCCTTATACAGTTTACTGTGATGTGTCCCGTACAGGGCTTGGAGTGGTATTGATGCAGGATGGTAAAGTTATTGCTTATGCTTCAAGACAGCTGAAAATACATGAGAAGAATTATCCAGTTCATGATCTTGAGTTGGCAGCAGTGGTTCATGCCTTAAAGATCTGGAGGCATTGTCTACATGGTGTGACATGTGAGGTGTACACTGATCACAAAAGCCTACAGTACTTGTTCAAGCAAAAAGAGTTGAATTTACGATAGCGGTGATGGTTAGAGTTGCTGAAGGACTATGATGTTACTATCCTATATCACCAAGGTAAGGCCAATGTGGTGGCCGATGCATTGAGTAGAAAGTCTTCCAGCATAGGTAGTCTTGCATTCATCCCGGTCAGTCCGAGACCATTTGCTCTAGATGTCCAGGCCTTAGCCAACCGGTTTGTGAGACTAGACATTTCTGAGCCTAGCACGGTGTTAGCCTGCACGGTCGCTCGTTCATCACTATTAGAGCGGATTCGTGAGAGGCAGTTTGATGATCCTCATTTGCGTGACTTGAGAGATACTGTATAGCGGGGAGGTGCCACGAAGGCAACTCTAGATGATGACGGAGTATTGAGATTGCAGGGTCGAGTTGTGTGCCTAATGTTGAGGGGATTCGAGAGTTGATATTAGCGGAGATCCACAGTTCGCGATATTCTATTCAACCGGGCTCCGCGAAGATGTATCAGGATTTACTGCAGCACTATTGGTGGCGCAGGATGAAGAAAGACAACGTTGCGTATGTCGCTCAGTGTTTGAATTGTCAGCAGGTGAAATATGAGCACCAGAGGCCTGGTGGTGTGTTCCAGAGAAACGAAATTTCCGAGTGGAAATGGGAGCGGATCACTATGGACTTCATTACTGGACTTCCCTTGACTCAGAGGAATTTTGGTGCTATTTGGGTCATTGTTGATAGGCTGACCAAGTCAGCACACTTCATTCCAGTATCTGTGTCTTACTCATCGGAGAGGTTAACAGAGATTTACATCAGGAAGATTGTTCGTTTTCAAGGGGTGCCGGTGTCTATTATATCAGATCGGTGTACGCAGTTTACCTCGCAGTTCTGGAGAGCGGTCCAGCAGGAGTTAGGCACTCAGGTTTAGTTGAGTACGACTTTTCATCCTCAGATGGACGGCCAGTCCGAGAGGACTATTCAGATTCTAGAGGACATGCTTCGAGCCTGTGTCATTGATTTTGGAGGGTCGTGGAACCAGTTTCTGCCATTAGCAAAGTTTGTCTACAATAACAGCTACCAATCTAACATTCAGATGGCCCCATATGAGGCGTTGTATGGTAGGCGATATCGATCTCCAGTCGGATGGTTTAAGCCGGGAGAGGCTCGGTTGTTGGGTACAGACTTAGTTCAGGAGGCCTTGATAAGGTCAAGACTATCCAGGAGAGATTGCGTTCAGCTCAGTCCAGACAGAAGACTTATACAGATCGTAAGGCTCGAGATGTAGATTTCATGGTTGGTGAGCGGGTATTTCTCCGAGTGTCGCCTATGAAGGGCGTGATGAGGTTAGGGAAGAAAGGCAAACTCAGCCCTAGGTATATTGGTCAATTTGAGATTCTGGACCGAGTGGGAAGGGTGGCTTACAGACTAGCTCTGCCGCCTAGTTTATCGGCCGTGCATCCAGTTTTCCATGTATCTGTGCTTCAGAGATACCATGGCGATCACACCCATGTGTTAGACTTCAGCACTGTCCAATTGGACAATGATTTATCCTATGAGGAGGAGCCGGTGGCCATTCTAGACCGGCAGGTTAGATTGTTGAGGTCGAAGAGTTATCCTTTTGTGCGCGTTCAGTGGAGAGGTCAGCCTCCTGAGGCATCGACCTGGGAGTCCGAGTCTGATATGCGGAGCTGATACCCACATTTGTTCCCCGACTCAGGTACTTCCTTCTCTTGTCCGTTCAAGGACGAACGATTGTTTTAGAGGTGGAGGATGTGACAACCCAAAGGGTCATAACCTGTTTTCCTCACTTGTTCCGCACTTCTAAGGCCTTGAAAACCTTATTCCATGTTGCCTCGATTTACGTGCATGATCCGGGCATGTAGCCGAAAAGATTTTTGTGATAGAATATATGAATTCTATGAGAAATTTGAAGAAAAATGATATTAATATTGATATGGTTGACTTCGGTCAACATTTTTGGTAAACGGACCCGGACCTGAGGACGGACGGTCCCGGAAGGTCCGTAGGAAAATATGGGACTCGGACATGCGTCCGGAGTCGAATTCCGAGGCCTAGAGCCTAAGTTATGGATTTTTCTATTAAATTATTTTGTTGTAATTATTAAAGGAAAATGAATTAAATGACCTTGGTATCGGGCTCGTATTTTGGTTCCGACACCCGGTTTGGTGACATTTGGATGTCGTTTGAAAGTTTGGTGACATTTGGATGTCGTTTGATGTGTTTTGAACCTTGAGTTCCAAAGTTGAAAGTTATGAAACTAAAAAGGATGATAATCATGAACTTGAGGCTTGATTTGATGAAAACGATGTTATATTGGCGATGTGATCACACGAGCAAGTTTGTAATATGTTTTTGATATTGTGTACATGTTTGGTTTGGAACCCGAGGTGCTCGGGTAAAGATTTGATAGGCCGTTGGTTCAATTTCTGAAAAATATCACAGCTGGTTTTTCACCCAGCTGGTATCTTCGCAAATGCGAAGATTTTCTCGCAAATGTGAAGAAGACCGGACCAGCCTTGGTTCGTAATTGCCAACCAATCCTCGCAAATGCGAAGATGGCAGGATATTTCCCAGGATCGCAAATGCGAGGAACTCAGGAAACACTTCAAGTTCGCAAATGCGAACCATGTCTCGCAAATGCGAAGATGACAGACCCTGGGCCAAGTTTGCAAATGCGAGAGTTACAGACCAAAACATTTAGTGTTCGCAATTGCGAACATATGTTCACAATTGCGATATCCGCAGCTGTGCAATTTTATACTTAAACGAAGTTTTCAGTTCTTTCTTCGTTCTTTCAAAAACCCGCACACCACACACGAACCCTCAAGAGCAATTGCACTCCAAAGCAATTGTAAGTCACTTTTTACTTAATTCTTTCAATTCCTAACAACATTAAACATGTTTTTCAATAGAAATCAAAGGTTTTCATGGTAGAAATTCTTGTTTTTGGGTATTACATAGGGTTTTCATGAATTGGGCAATTGGACCTCGAATTGAGGTCCAATTTTGAAACAAATCACATATTCGAACTCGTGAGGGAATGGGTAACCGGATTTTGGTCCGAACCCCGAGTTCCGACCACGTGGGGCTAGGGGCATTTTGGGAAATTTTGGGGTAAACTTTGAGAAAACTATTTTTAAGCATTCAAACTAAGTTATATAGTATTTATTAATGTAATAGGTTCAATTGTAATTATATTCGGGCAAGTTGAAAGCGGAAATTCGGGGTAAAGCTATAGTTGAAGGATAATTTGGACTTCAAGGCTAGAGGTAAGTGTTTGTTCTATCCTAGCTTGAGGGAATATGATTATGTGCTATGTGCTATGTGATCGAGTGCGGTGTATGGGATGTGGTGACAAGCATCCATACACTGGCGTCTAGCATGACCGTGAGTCGTCGTTGATATTCATTGTGAGATGTTTTAAAGATGAGTTGTTGATCCCTTACCGGGTTGTGGAATTGTACATTGTTTTCCCTTTCCGGGACTTATTGTGAAGTAAAATACTGTTTTCCCTTACCGGGACTTTGTTGTGATGATTATTGTGTCCTTTGCCGGGATGGTTCATGATTATTGTTTTCATTCTTTGCCCTTAACTGTGATTGTTATTTGGGTGAGGAATAATGATAATGAACGAAGGGTGATGCCGTGCCTTGTTTTACCGTTAATGCACGAAGGTTAATGTCGTGCCTTATTATTGATTATGCATGAAGGTTAATGTCGTGCCTTGTTATTGATTATGCACGAAGGATCATGTCGTGCCTTGTGATATTGATTATGCACGTAGGGTAATGCCGTGCCATGGATATGAGGATGAGAGTAAAAGCACGAAGGGTTATGCCGTGCATTTTTATTTGCTTATTTGGTGAGGATGAGAGTAAAAGCACGAAGGGTGATGCCGTGCAACTATTTACTATTCCTTGTTTGATATTAAATGTTTCCATTTTACTTTGTTTTCCGTTGTTGACTTAATAATTGTTGTTGACTGTTGAGCTTCCCTCTTACGATACTTTTTGTTGAATTTGTTGCTTGATTATTTCCCGTTATCTTGTGGTGTACATATGTATATAGAACTGCATAGGTTTATGTGGGTGTCTGGTCCTAGGCTTGTCACTACTTCGCCGGGATAGTCCAGGCACTTACTAGCACATGGGGTCGGATTGTGCTGATACTGCACTTATGTGCGTTTTTGCACAGGTCCAGGTCTTGATCAGGAGCAGCAACAGTGAAGTCTTGCGTGGGAGTTGAGCATTTTGAGACCGAGGTAGCTGTCAGGCGTCCGCAGGCCCGACATCTCTTCCACTTATTTATGTTATTTACTGTGGTCTCATTGTTCCGAAGCAAACACATTTATGTTATTTCCTTCAAACTTTTATGTGTAGTATTCAGTAGAGGTTCGTGAGTTGGTGACTCCTCGTCTTGGGTAGAGGATTTCATTAGTGTTTTTCCTTGGTATTTCTTAATTTTATTTTGAAGGTTTTCCGCATTTATTAAACTTATTATTAACTCTCTTGCTATTAAAAATAAGTATGAAATAATGATAGAAACAGGATAATGTTGAATGTAGTGGCTTGCCTAACTACCACGAGTAGGCGCCATCATGATCCCGATGTTGGGGGAAAAATCCGGGTCGTGACAAATTGGTATCAGAGCTCTAGGTTATATAGGTCTCACCACTCACGAACAAGCTTAGTAGAGTTTGAGAGGTAGGTACAGAGATGTATGTACTTGTCCTCTAGAGTCTATTGAGTTAGGAAAGAGTCTCTCATTTGTTCCTTCTTGTCGTGCGATTTGTTCCTCAAATACTGATTGAATTTTACTCTATGCGCTTCTTCGTTCGCTGACCAGCAGCCTGAGCCCCAGGCAGCTCTCGTGAGGGGCAGGGGCCGAGGCCGTATCGTAGGTCGTGGAAGGGGCAGAGCTCAGCCCCCGGTAGCTACTCCAGAGGTGGAGCCTCATATTGAGACTGGCGAGGAGGTTCCAGTCCCAACAGCTGTAGTGGGCCCAACTCAGGTCCCAGGAGAGGCTTTATTTACCCAATCTTCAGGAGGCTCTGGTCAGGACAACGGGATTTATGGATAGCATTGCCAGAGCGGGCTTATTACCAGCTGCACCAGCCGCTTCTCAGGCTAGAGGAGGGGCCCAGACTCCTGTTGCTCGTACGCCGGAGCCAGTAGCTCCTCAGCCTCAGGCACCAGTGGTTCAGCCAGCTGTGGCCACTCAGTCAGGTACCACAGTTCAGGCCGGAGATGGAGTGGCCATGACTTCTGACTCTTTATGGAGACTTGATCGGTTCTCCAAGCTGTTTACCACTACCTTCAACGATGCCACATCAGAGGATCCTCAGGATTTCTTATTCAGTTGCCATGAGATTCTCAAAACTATGGGGATAATGGAGCCTAATGGAGTTGACTTCTATACATTCCAGGCTTTCGGGATCCGCCAAGACTTGGTGGAGAGATTATTGCTTGACTCGACCAGCAGGGTCCCCGCTTTATCATGGGATCAGTTTGTAGAGTTATTTCTGGAGACGTTTCTCCCTGTTACTCAGCGGGATGCACTTCGGAGACAATTTGAGCGCCTTCAGCAGGGTACTATGACTGTCACTCAGTATGAGACGAGATTTGTTAATCTGGCATGTCATGCGACGGTGATACTCCCCACAGAGCGGGAGAGGGTCCGCAGGTTCATAGATGGGCTTAATCAGCCGGTTAGACTTCAGATGGCTATGGGAGTGGGGAGTGATATATTCTTTCAAGAGGCATCTAATGCAGCTCGTAGAGTTGAGATGGCTCTTCCTTGGGGAGGTGGTTATCCTTCAGACAAGAGACCTTGTCATTCAGGCAGGTTTAGTGGATCTTCTTCTGGAGGCAGGGAATTTTTTGATAAGGGCCAGTCTTATAGACCTTTTCATTCCGCCCTTCAGGCTTCACAGGGTGGACCAGGTGATCGTGGGTTTCGTGAGCAGTATTCAGATCAGCCTTTTATTAGTGCTTAGCCTCTCCAGAGTGTTCGTGGGGGCCATTCAGGTCGTCAGGTCCAGCAGCCCCATCAGCCTAAATATTGCTACAGTTGTGGTGACCTAGGTCATCTTGTTAGGTTTTGCCCTTGAGCGACGGGCAACACTCAGCAGCGGGGCCCTCGTCCCATGATTCAGGCCCCAGCTGACCCTTAGCCTGCCCAGCCAGCGAGGGGAGGGGGTAGGGATCGTAGAGGTGGAGGTCGAGACCGTAGAGGTGGAGGCCGTCCCGCCAGAGGTACAAGTCAGCCGGTGGATGACCGTCCCAGAGACATAGTTCAGGGAGGTGGTGTCTCGATCCCCGATTTTATGCTTTGCCAGCTAGTCCAGAGGCAGAGGTGTCAGATTCTGTGATTACAAGTGCCATTCTGGTTTGCGATAGAGATTCTCCAGTACTATTTGAACCTAGGTCTACATATTCATATTTGTCTTCATACGTTGCACCGTATTTGGCCGTGCCTAGCTATGCTCTGGATATTCCAGTTTATATGTCTACACCAGTGGGTGACTCTATAGTAGTCGACCGGGTGCATCGTTCGTGCGTAGTCATATTTGGGGGTCTTGAGACTCGTGTTGATCTGTTGCTACTAGACATGGTGGATTTTGATGTCATATTGGGGATGGACTGGTTGTCCCCATACCATGCTATCCTAGATTGTCATGCCAAGACTGTGACTTTAGCCTTACCAGAATCACCCCGACTAGAGTGGAAAGGTACCTCCAGCCACTCCGTTCGCACTGTCATTTCCTATGTTAAGGCTCGACGCATGGTCGAGAAGGGGTGTCTAGCTTATCTGGATTATGTTCGTGATTCCAACGTAGAGGTTCCTTCTAATGATTCAGTCCCTATCCCTTCAGACTTGTCGGGCATGCCACCCGACAGGGATATTGATTTCTGTATTGATCTGGCACCGGGCACTCAGCCCATCTCTATTCCACCCCATCGTATGGCCCCGCCGGAGTTAAAGGAGTTAAAAGATCAGTTGCAAGACCTTCTAGAGAAAGGCTTTATCAGGCCCAGTGTTTCCCCCTGGGGAGCACCTGTATTGTTTGTGAAGAAGAAGGATGGCTCGATGCGGATGTGTATTGATTACCGGCAATTGAACAAAGTGACAATAAAGAATAAGTATCCACTGTCGAGGATTGATGATTTGTTTGACCAGCTCCAGGGAGCGAGGGTGTTCTCAAAGATAGACTTGAGGTCGGGCTACCATCAGCTGAAGATCAGGGCGGCTGACACTCCTAAGACAGCCTTGCGCACTAGATATGGGCATTATGAATTCTTGGTCATGTCTTTCGGGTTGACCAATACCCCAGCAACATTCATAGAGTTTATGAATACGGGTATTCAGTCCTTATTTAGATTTGTTCGTGATAGTCTTTATAGATGACATCCTGGTATACTCTCGCAGCCAGGAAGATCACGAGCAACACCTCAGAGTGGTTCTTCAGACTCTGAAGGATAATCAGCTATATGCCAAATTTTTGAAATGTGAGTTCTGGTTGAGTTCAGTAGTATTTCTGGGTCATATTGTATCAGTGGAAGGTATTCTGGTAGACCCAAAGAAGATCGAGGCAGTCCAGAATTGGCCTAGACCAGCTTCAGTGACTGAGATTCGGAGTTTCTTGGGGTTAGTAGGTTACTACCGTCGATTTGTAGAGGGGTGTTCTTCTATTGCAGCCCCGATGACCAGGTTGACTCAGAAGGGGGCCCAGTTCCAGTGGTCAGATGAGTGTGAGGCGAGCTTTCATAAGCTCAAGACAGCTTTGACTACAGCACCAGAGCTGATACTACCTACGGGTGCAGGGCCTTATACAGTTTACTGTGATGCGTCCCGTACAAGGCTTGGAGCGGTATTGATGCAGGATGGTAAATTTATTGCTTATGCTTCAAGACAGTTGAAAATACATGAGAAGAATTATCCAGTTCATGATCTTGAGTTGGCAGCGGTGGTTCATGCCTTAAAGATCCGGAGGCATTATCTATATGGTGTGACATGTGAGGTGTACATTGATCAAAAAAGCCTACAGTACTTGATAAAGCAAAAGGAGTTGAATTTACGATAGCGGAGATGGTTAGAGTTGCTGAAGGACTATGATGTTACTATCCTATATCACCCAGGTAAGGCCAATGTGGTGGCTGATGCATTGATTAGAAAGTCTGACAATATGGGTAGTCTTGCATTCATTCCGGTCAGTCAGAGACCATTTGCTCTAGATGTCCGGGCCTTAGCCAACCAGTTCGTGAGACTAGACATTTCTGAGCCTAGCAGGGTGTTGGCCTGCACGGTCGCTCGTTTTTCTCTATTAGAGCGGATTCGTGAGAGGCACTTTGATGATCCTCATTTGCGTGACTTGAGAGATACAGTACAGCGGGGAGGTGCCACGAAGGTAAATCCAGATGATGACAGGGTATTAAGATTGCAGGGTCGAGTTTGTGTGCCCAATGTTGAGGGGATTCGAGAGTTTATCTTAGCGGAGGCCCACAGTTCGCGGTATTCTATTCACCCGGGCGCCGTGAAGATGTATCAGGCTTTACGGAAGCACTATTGGTGGCGCAGGATGAAGAAAGACATCGTTGCGTATGTCGCTCGGTGTCTGGATTTTCAGCAGGTGAAATATGAGCACCAGAGGCCTGGTGGTGTGTTCTAGAGAATAGAAATTCCCGAGTGGAAATGGGAGAGATCACTATAGACTTTATTACTGGACTTCCCTTGACTCGGAGGAAATTTGATGCTATTTGGGTCATTGTTGATAGGCTGACCAAGTCAGCACACTTCATTCCAGTATCTGTGTCTTACTCATCGGAGAGGTTAGCAGAGATTTACATCAGGGAGATTGTTCGTCATCATAGGGTGCCGGTGGCTATTATCTCAGATCGGGGTACGCAGTTTACCTCGCGGTTCTGGAGAGCGGTCCAGCAGGAGTTAGGCACCCAGGTTCAGTTGAGTACGACTTTTCATCCTCAGACGGACGGCCAGTCCGAGAGGACTATTCAGATTCTATAGGACATGCTTCGAGCCTGTGTCATTGATTTTGGAGGCTCGTGGGACCAGTTTCTACCATTAGCAGAGTTCGCCTACAATAACAGCTACCAGTCTAGCATCCAGATGGCCCCGTATGAGGCATTGTATGGTAGGCGATGTCGATCTCCAGTCGGATGGTTTGAGCCGGGAGAGGCTCGGTTGTTGGGTACAGATTTAGTTCAGAAGGCCTTGGATAAGGTCAAGACTATCCAGGAGAGATTGCGTTTAGCTCAGTCCGGACAGAAGACTTATGCGGATCGTAAGGTTCGAGATGTAGATTTCATGGCTGGTGAGTGGGTATTGCTCCGAGTGTCGCCTATGAAGGGCGTGATGAGGTTCGGGAAGAAGGGCAAACTCAGCCCTAGGTATATTGGTCCATTTGAGATTCTGTACCGAGTGGGAGGGGTGGCTTACAGACTAGCTCTGCCGCCTAGTTTATCGGTCGTGCATCCAGATTTCCATGTATCTATGCTTTGGAGATACCACGGCAATCCCACCTTTGTGTTAGACTTCAGCACTGTCCAATTGGACAATGATTTATCCTACGAGGAGGAGCCGGTGGCCATTCTAGACCGGCAGGTTCGACAGTTGAGGTCGAAGAGTTATCCTTTTGTGCACGTTCAGTGGAGAGGTCAGCCTCCTGAGGCATCGATCTGGGAGTCCGAGTTTGATATGCGGAGCCGCTACCCACATTTATTCCCCGACTCAGGTACTTCCTTCTCTTGTCCGTTCGAGGACGAACGGTTGTTTTAGAGGTGGAGGATGTGACGACCCAAAGGGTCATCACCTATTTTCCTCACTTGTTCCGCACTTTTGAGGCCTTGAAAACCTCATTCCATGTTGCCGCGATTTACGTGCATGATCCGGGCATGTAGCCGGAAAGATTTTTGTGATAGAATATATGAATTCTATGAGAAATTTGAAGAAAAATGATATTAATATTGATATGGTTGACTTCGGTCAACATTTTTGGTAAACAGACCCGGACCCGAAATCGGACAGTCGCGGAAGGTTCGTAGGAAAATATGGGACTCGGACATGCGTCCGGAGTCAAATTCTAAGGCCTAGAGCCTAAGTTATGGATTTTTCTGTAATTATTAAAGGAATATAAAGCAAATGACCTTGGTATCGGGCTCGTATTTTGGTTCCGACGCCCGGTACAAGTCTTAAATATTATATTTGTGCTTTCTACAAAGTTTGGCGACATTTAGATGTCGTTTGATGTGTTTTGAACCTTGAGTTCCAAAGTTGAAAGTTATGAAACTAAAAAGGATGATAATCATGAACTTGAGGCTTGATTTGATGAAAACGATGTTATATTGACGATGTGATCGCACGAGCAAGTTTGTAATATGTTTTTGATGTTGTATACATGTTTGGTTTGGAGCCCAGGGGCCTCGGGTAAAGATTTGATAGGCCGTTGGTTCAATTTCTGAAAAATATCACAGCTGATTTTTCACCTAGCTGGTATCTTCGCAAATGCGAAGATTTTCTCGCAAATGCGAAGAAGACCAGACCAGCCTTGGTTCGCAATTGCGACCCAATCCTCGCAAATGCAAAGATGGCAGGATATTGCCCGGGATCGCAAATGCGAGGAAAGTCTCGCAAATGCGATGACCTCAGGAAACACTTCAAGTTCGCAAATGCGAACCATGCCTCGCAAATGCGAGGATGACAGACCCTGGGCCAAGTTCGCAAATGCGAACCTTTTCTCGCAAATGCGAGAGTTACAGACCAAAACCTGTAGTGTTCGCAATTGCGAACAAATGTTCGCAATTGCGATATCAGCAGCTGTGCAATATTATACTTAAACGAATTATTCAATAATTTCTTCATTCTTTCATAAACCCACACACCACACACCACACACGAACCCTCAAGAGCAATTTCACTCCAAAGCAATTGTAAGTCACTTTTTACTTAATTCTTTCAATTCATAACAACATTAAACATGTTTTTCAATAGAAATCAAAGGTTTTCATGGTAGAAATTCTTATTTTTGGGTAGAACATATGGTTTTCATGAATTGGGCAATTGGACCTTGAATTGAGGTCCGATTTTAAAACAAATCACATATTCGAACTCATGAGGGAATGGGTAACCGGATTTTGGTCCGAACCCTGAGTTCTGACCACGTGGGGCCATGGGCGTTTTGGGAAATTTTAGGGTAAACTTTGAGAAAACGATTTTTAAGCATTCAAGTTATGTAGTATTTATTAATGTAATGGGATCAATTGTGATTACATTCGAGCATGTTGAAAGCGGAAATTCGGGATAAAGCTATAGTTGAAGGATAATTTGGACTTCAAGGCTAGAGGTAAGTATTTGTTCTATCATATCTTGAGGGAATATGATTATGTGCTATGTGCTATGTGATCGAGTGTGGTGTATGGGATGTGGTGACGAGCATCCATACACTAGCGTCTAACATGACCGTGAGTCGTCGTTGATATTTATTGTGAGATATTTTAAAGATGAATTGTTGAACCCTTGCCGGGTTGTGGAATTGTACATTGTTTTCCCTTGCCGGGACTTATTGTGAAGTGAAATACTGTTTTCCCTTGCCGGGACTTTGTTGTGATGGTTATTGTGTCCTTTGCTGGGACGGTTCATGATTATTTTTTTCATTCTTTGCCCTTAACTGTGATTGCTATTTGGGTGAGGAAGAGTGATAATGCACGAAGGGTGATGCCGTGCCTTGTTTTACCGTTATTGCACGAAGGTTAATGGCGTGCCTTATTATTGATTATGCACGAAGGTTAATGTCGTGCCTTATTATTGATTATGCACGAAGGTTAATGTCGTGCCTTGTTATTGATTATGCACGAAGGATCATGCCTTGCCTTGTGATATTGATTATGCACGAAGGGTAATGTCGTGCCTTGTTATTGAACCATGCACGAAGGATCATGCCATGCCATGGATGTGAGGATGAGAGTAAAAGCACGAAGGGTGATGCCGTGCACTTTTATTTGCTTATTTGGTGAGGATGAGATTAAAAGCACGAAGGGTGATTCCGTGCAACTATTTGCTATTCCTTGTTTGATATTATCTGTTTCCATTATACTCTATTTTCCATTGTTGACTTAATAATTGTTGTTAACTGTTGAGCTTCCCTCTTACGATACTTCTTATTGAATTTGTTACTTAATTATTTTCTGTTATCTTGTGGTGTACATATGTATATAGAACTGCAGAGGTTTATGTGGGTGTCTGGTCCTAGGCTTGTCACTACTTCGCCGGGATAGGCCAGGGACTTACCAGTACACGGGGTCGGATTGTGCTGATATTGCACTTCTGTGCGTTTTTGCACAGGTCCAGGTCTTGATCAACAACAGCAACAGTAGAGTTTTGGTGAGAGTTGAGCATTTCGAGATCGAGGTAGCTTGCAGGTGTCCGCAGGCCCGGCGTCTCATCCACTTATTTATGTTATTTACTGTGGTCTCATTGTTCTGAGGCAAACAGATTTATGTTATTTCCTTCAGACTTTTATGTGTAGTATTCAGTAGAGGTTCGTGAGTTGGTGACTCCGCGTCTTGGGTAGAGGATTTCATTAGTGTTTTACCTTGGTATTTCTTAATTTTATTTTGAAGGTCTTCCGCATTTATTAAACTTACTATTAACTCTCTTGCTATTGAAAATGAGTATGAAATAATGATAGAAATAGGATAATGTTGAATGTAGTGGTTTGCCTAGCTACCACGAGTAGGCGCCATCACGATCCCGATATTGGGGGAAAAATCCGGGAGTTCTAGCCGGACGAGGCTAGATTATTGGGAACCAACTTGGTTCAGGATGCTTTGGAGAAGGTTAAGGTGATTCTGGATAGACTTCGCATGGCCCAGTCCAGATAAAAGGGTTATGCGAACTGGAAGGTTCGCGATGTTTATTTTATGGTTGGAGAGAAGGTCTAAGGCGTTATGAGATTTGGGAAGAAGGGGAATTTGAATCCGAGGTTTATTGGTCCCTCTGATTGTTGTGGCATGTTGGGGAGGTTGCTTATGAGCTTGCCTTACCTTCATGCTTGATATGAGTTCATTCGATATTTCATGTTTCGATGCTCTAGAGGTATCGCGATGATCCATCGCACGTGTTGGATTTTAGTACAATCCGGTTGGACAATGATCTATCTTATGTTGAGGAGACAATGGCTATATTGGAATGTTCGAAAGCTGAGATCAAAGAGCATTGCATCGGTAAAGGTTCATTGGCGGGGTCAGCTGGTTAAAGAGGCGACTTGGGAGACCGAGCAAGATATGCACAGCCGTTACCCTCATCTTTTAACCACTTCAGGTATGTCTCTGTGCTCGTTTGGGGATGAGCAAATATTTTAAGAGAGGGAGGATGTAACGACCTGATCGGCCATTTTGAGAATTTATGCCCTGATCCCCTCTTAACTGCTTCCCCCGTGTTTATTTCTACTATTATGATTTGTCGGGATGATTCGTTTTGAGTTTCGAAATGTGTTGGGACACTTAGTCCTTAAATGAGAACTTAAGCTTTAGAATTGACCGTGGTCGTAACAATGTGAAGACGACTTCAGAATAGAATTTCGTCGATTCTGTTAGCTCTGTTGGGTGATTTCGTGCTTAGGGACGTGTTCAGATTATGTATTGAAGGTCCGTAGTGGCTTGAATGCCGAAAGTTAAATTTTTGAAGTTTCCGGATGGATTGTGAAATTTTGTTATCGGGGTGAGAATTTGATTCTGAAAGTTGGGATAGTTCAGTAGTGTTAAATGTGACTTGTGTGAAATTGTTTAGGTCAATCTGACATGGTTTGGTTGGTTTCGGCATCGGTTGTAGAATTCTTGAGACTTCAAGTTCATTAGGCTTGAATTAGAGGGAGATTCATGGTTTTAGAATTGCTTTATATGATTTGAAGGTTCAACTAAGTTGGTATGATGTTTTAGGATTGGTTGGCATGTTTGAGGTCAAGGAAGCCTCAAGTGAGTTTCGGGTGCCTAACAGAATTGAATTTGGACTTAAGGATAATTTTTGATGCGGTGAACCTGTTGTTTCCCACCTGTGGAGTTTGGATCGCAGGTGCGGCACTGCAGAAGCAGTTTGGCAACAACATATGCGGTCTAAGGCATGAGGGCAGTTGGTCGCAGATGCGGCTCATGAATCGCAGAAACGGAACCGCATCTGCGAGGAAAGGAGCGCATGTGCAGTATATCGATGCTTAATGAATATTTGCAGGTGCAGAGCCTGAGCCGTAGAAGCGGAACCGCAGGTGCGGTGGACTCCCCCCTCCCCCCTGCAGAAGCGGAAATCGCTGGGCAGAAAAAAGAGGGTTTGAGTTCATAACTTCAATATTTGATTTAGAGCTTGGTAGAAGGCGATTTCTTGTGAGAATTCGAAGGATATCTATTAGGTAACAAATTCTAACTCTAATTTGGTTCTAACACATTAATTTATTGTTGTTTTTCACATCTAATATGAGAATTTGAGTGGGAGAATGGGGATTTGGGAGAATAGTTCCCCAACCAAATTTTTGAGTTTTGATCGGGTTTTTGTTGTCTGAATTGGGTATTTTTGGACGAATGATATCATGTGTGAATGGCTATTCTACATTGGTAAATTTTACCCGATTCCGAGATGTGGGCCCAGGGAGAATTTTTGCATTTTTCTATTTCTTGTTGTAGCTTTAAATTCATTAGTTAAATTGGTTGCTTGTAGTTTTATTTACGTTATGTAATTGATTTGATTAGATTTGGTCTACTCGGAGTTGGATAATCGTGGCAAGAGCATGATATCTAATTGATTTTATGCCGATTTAAGGTAACTAGCTTGCCTAACCTTGTGGGGGGGGGGAGAGGAGGAGAACTCCTTTTAGAATTTTGGTAATATTGTCATATGACTGCCATGTGCGTGAGGTGACGAGTGCGTACATGTGGTAATTGTCGAAAAAACCCATTTTATTAAGTAAATATCTATATTTTCCTTTAATTGAGCTATACTAGTATATAAATCCTCCTTTTCAGCTTAGGATAGTATGCTTACGTGACTTAACTGTCTTAACTGCTTTAACTGCTTTAACTGCTTACTTGAATTTCGTGTAGCATGTTTAGGGTAGAATTACTTGTTTTCCTTGATAAGAACCTGAATAGAACTATAGACTTCCTTCTTGAGACTATTGTGTGTATTGATTTGGTTGTGTATTTACTTTGGGACTACGGAACGATATTCCGCCCCTGCATATTTATATTTAGTATTACGGGCTGGTATCCCGGGAGATTCCCATGTACTGAATATTTATTTTGGGACTACGGTCCGGTATTTCGGGAGATCCCTCTGCACATTTACTATTTGGACTACGGGACGACATCTCGGGAGATCCTCATCACATTTTATATTTGGGACTACGGGATGTTATGTTGGGAGATTCCCTGTTGTTATCTCTATGTAGTGAGTTATTTCTTTCTCTGATTTCATCCTTATTGATTGTCGCATTTCATAGTGTCTTACCTTGTTATGTATATTACCATTAAGGCTGTGGCCTTCCTCGTCACTACTCGACCGAGGTTAGGCTTGGCACTTACTGGGTACCGCTGTGGTGTACTCACCCTTTCCTGCACATATTTTTCGTATGCGGATCCTGCTCAGCCATACTATCCATGAGGGCGAGGCGATCCAGAGACTTTGTGATATATCTGCCGCGTCCGCAGACGTGTCCCTTTCTATTCTCCCTTTAGCTATAGACTTCTCGTATTTTGTTTCATTTAGACTTTTGGAGTTAGAACACTATGTATTTTCTTTAGCTTGTGGTTCATAAGATTTATGATTTTGGGAGTGTTATTATTGGTCGAGAGTGTTATTATTGTCATATGCCGAGTGGCATTCTAAACGGTTTATTATATTTACTTGTTAGTTTGGCTAGTTTTGTACTTTTAAATTATTTTTACGCTAATTATTAGACTTACCTAGTCGTAGAGACTTGGTGTCGTCATGACAGTTTATGGAGGGAAAACTTGGGTCGTGCCAACATATCTCAATGGTTGGTTGTGGGTTCACCAGAATGAAACCTTATATCTATTAAATATTTATAAATATTTGACTGAATCTAGTTATTATAGTAGAACTCAATAACTACAAATTATGAGTCTTGGTAGAGCAGATTATTATGTACTATTTTTGATGTGGACTATATGATGCGAAATAAATTAGCGAATGAATAAAAATAAAAATAAAGAAATAAATAATCAAAGAGCTTAGGCAGTAAGGCAATTTCCTAATCTAAAGGCGAGGAAAATGGTACTTTGAATTTTAGCGTCGATTTCTTCGTCAATTTTTTGTCTTTCTAGATCTTGTTTCTTTCAAGTAGACAAGGGGATTTTTCTTTTTCGTTATATTTGTAGGACATTTCTGGTGGCGAATGCACCATACATTTTAGACGCGGAGCATAAATATGCGTGTGAAAAATTATTACTAGAATATCAAAAAATATTATAGATTCCTCAATGCATTTAAAATTAAAAATTATTTTGAATTAACCCAAAAAGCAGCACCTAATTTATTAAACTTAAGATAATCAGTGGATATGTAATATATATAATAACTGTGTATAATCAATGTATAACTTACGTATATACCGGCAAAATGGTGTTGCTGATCTCGGGATTGCTTGGTTTGATCCAGATAAAACCTGTTCATTTTCAAATATAGCCAGTTAATCTCAAGCTGGAAATGCTTAATTTCTACGTTTAAAATCTATGAATTGCTTTTCTCTGTTGCTTCTGGCTTTTTCCACTATTGATAATGTTATCCCTCTTATTATGAATTTGTTATGAATTTCTGGGAAGGTGTCCACTTTAAAATTATTTACATTTTGTTTTTTTCATAAAGCCGCCTAAAGTTCTTAAATCAGTAATATATAGTGTGTCATTAAAAATGAATTTAAGCTGCACTCAGATTGACTTCTCCTTGGTAAAATTTACGACCCCATTTTTGTGGCCGTAATTTAGGGAAGAAATATGAGTTAGCATTAACCTATCCTTATCTTTATTATAGACCAGAGAGTCATTTCTTTCCGTTTTGACAACATTAAGGGATCACTCGCTCTCAATATCTATATTAAATAAATATTAACTAAAGTATGAATACGTGTAATTAATTGATCATAATTAAGGTGTAATAAATATATAATAAGTAAAAAATATGAGTATATATTTTATATTTATTGATATGATATAATTATAAGGAACTTTTACCTACTATAGCAAAGTTTTACACCTTATTTATTATAAATAAAAACCCTTTTAAATTATTATTTTCAATATCTATCTTTTAGATTTTATAGCAAAATATGTATTTATGATCACTTCCTAGCGTTAAGTTATTAAATACGTTGTTTAATATTTTTCTCTCTCATTCTTGTCTCTAGGCGGCATAGAGACCTAGCAACTGCCATGGCCGTTTTCAAAATTTTTTGCTCCAAATTTATCTCCAAGCTCTCTCCTTTATCAGCGTCATTGCCTCCCTCAATTTTTAATATTTTTTGCTTTACAAAGTTGTGATAAGTGTTAAGGTTTTTGGGTTTTCTGCAGAATACCTTCTAAAGCACTCAATTTCGAAAGGCAATCTTTCAATACTATAAAAGCTTTGTTAGGTTTTCTGCAGAATATCTACTAAAACACCCAATTTCGAAGGGCCATCTTTCGATTTGCAAAGCACTCAAGAGGAACATGTATTTGCAGGTTCATTAGTAACCATTGAAGTCGAAAGAAGAACAAAAATACGCAATGACCCTAATTGTAGATGTATTTATATGTATTCGAGTCCGAATACATTGATTTTTAGTTTGTACAGTGATTTTCTCTTCTTATATTTAGATGTGTTTATATGCATTCGATAAGGCATATATTGATTTTTATTTTGTACAGTGATTTTTGACTGTTATATTTAGATGTATTTATATGTATATGAGTTCATACAATAACATTTTTAAATACGTTATTAGTTCTATCATTTTGATGTTATTTATTAATTAGTTATGCATTCAATCTAACTGTATTTATCTATATTTTCAATGTAACTGTATCTTTTTATATTTAAAATAACAATACAATGAAATACAGAAAGTACTCGCAATACAAATAGAAAATCAATGAATACAACCAGTAGAATATACTCAATAAAGCAATAATACTATATATTATGAATAAATAAAATATTGTGAATACACAAATAAACTTGAATACATTGAACACAACTGTTAGATACAACATAATACAAGCACTAGGGTCATTATGAAATATGCAGGCAGTAAGTTACTATCACAGGTTGTATCCGACATAAGTACATGATGTATTCATATATAGAAAATCGAATACAAGCACTAGGTTTATTGTGAACCTCGAATAATGTCAAAAAAAAAAAACTTGAGCTGTATAAGAAAAAAAAGACGGACTGAAACTCTGAAGAATTCTCTGTTTTTTTGGTGTTTAGAGTATGATAAATCTTCTCATTAATTGGATTGATAATATTTTATGTTATAATTGATTTAGGCGAGTTATATTAGGAGTGTATCCCATTAAACTAGCAACTTTCAGTTATTAAATAACTAGATAAACCTATTATTAGGTTGTATTCATTAATACATGGTATAAACACATGTGAATACAACGACTTACAGCTGAACTACCCTATTTTTTAGCCGATTTTTGCTACTATATTCATGAATATAATAACTCGAATACATTACCATAACAACTGAAAAATAATTACGGAAAGTAATTATATATATAATAGCTATAAAAAATTAATAGTCACTGGATAATAGTCATTTCTAAAAATTCCTCTTTGTATAAAACGTTTGAGGTACATTTTGAGATGGGCTTGTGTGATCTAACTTTGCTAAACGTGGTAGAGAGAAATAAACATATTAGAAAATAGGGCATTCTTATATTACGAGTAAAAAGACAAAATTTTGGTCACAATATAGGAGACCACATGGCCATTAAACCAAACCTCTCTTAGTAAATTTTAGTCTTGTCTTAATCTCCGATAGCTTTTTTCTTCACAGTTTTTGTCTAAGAAATAAGCCACCTGTTGAGCATATATTCAAAGATTCCACCTGAAATACCTTTCTAATAAAGATAAACCATGTGATGGTCAATTTGGCCATCCATGAAATTGGAATCTTTAATTTTTTTATATTTTTTACCTTTTTGTATCATAATATTAATTACACTAGTCAATGAAATACCTAAACCAGTCTTACTCTTTTTATTACAAGGTTCACGAGAACATGTGCAATGCCAGTTAGGCCTAAGGAGATAACTCCAATCTTATTGTGCTCTACAAAATTGTAATTACGGCAACCACCTTATCAATAACATCTTAACTTTAATGGTTTTATTTGTCGGCACAACTTTTACAGAGTCCTACTGACTATAGAGATTTCATGATCTAAAGTGGCAGGGTAGAGATAGAAGTTCAGATACGAGATCGGTCGATGTTATTAGCTTCTGCTCAAATAATATATTAGTGTTTAAAACAAATTCGACTTAGAATCCAATATACCCAATAAAATTATCGTCTAAAATACAGAATTCATAAAGTTTAAAAACTCTGATTTTGCAAATGTAAAATTAGGCTTTCACAAGTTTTTAGAGCATGTATTATGCCTTAGAAACGGAAAAAGGTTTTCAAGACTTGGTTCTAAAGGTTGCCAATTTAGTGATTGTAGTAGTAATCCACTATACTTGTGCTTCACATGTTATGCATAGTTGTGAGTTGACCACCTTTTTGCACAGACCTTGTGCTTTTTAGATCCCGGGTGGATTAGCTTAATAAGCAAAAAAAGATTTTTAGAAATGGGCAATTAAAGACTTAAAAGATTAAATGGGAAAAATAAAAAAATGGTCGGATTTACAAGTGGTCCTTTAAAATAGTCACAATTTCAAAAGTAATCGAAATTTTATAATTTTTTATGTAAAGATAATTTTGAACAAAAATAATATTCAAAATATGAGAAAATACTCCAATATAATATATCGGTCAAGTATATTATATTGGAACTTTCCGCATGTTGGGGTTTCAGAATAATATGCTGGAAGTACACACACATGTGCACCGATCTCCAGTATATTATGCTGGAACTTTTCGTGTTGCAGCAAAATAGTGACTATTTTCCAATGACTTTGCAAATGCTGGTTATTTTTGAAATGACCAATCCTAAAACTGACTAGCCCATGCTTTTTACAGATTAAATGCACTTTGGACCTCTAACATCTTGGGGAGGCCACATGCAACCCATATAAATGGCAGCAATAGAAAAATAACATGCTTTCTTGGCTAATTGATGTGTGGCTATAATTTTATAGTTTTGTACATTATGTGCCTTGCATTTTATATGCTTTAATGATAAATCACACTTTGTTTGCATGTTATGGAGTCTACTTTATGTGTATGCGAATTGGAGATGAAAGTAGAGCAAAATGGATATTTAAACATTAAAATTGTGAGCGAGAGGTGAAAAGGAGAGGCTAGGCAAAAGCCAGCTCAACCAGGTGTTAGCATGGCGAGGCTAGCCTATGGCCAAGATGCACGAGGCTTTAGCTTGGCGAGGCTAACCTAAGGCCAGGATGCACGAGGCTTTAGCTTGGCGAGGCTAGCCTAAGGCCAAGATGCATGAGGCTTTAGCTTGGCGAGGCCATCCTAAGGCCAGGCCCACTCTGAGTTTTGAAGACCTTATTTGTCTCCCGATTTGACTAGGACTTGGCTTACACGTTTAGATCTTTTCCTACATATATAAATAGACCTAAAAGCGCCATTTTTGAAGGGGGAGATAGACTTCAGACCTAAAGAGAGCACGAAGCCGTCGTAGAAACCGGGATTCGACCTAAGGAGGCAAGAACACACTAGGAGCAAAGTCTTCTACGAGTTTTTCACTTCCTTCTTCCTATTTTCATTATTGGTTATGAATTCTAGTATTGTAGTTACATATACTATTATGAATAGCTAATTTGTTTTCTAGGGTTTTAATGGAACTTATTGGAGGATGATTTTCCTGTTACGTTAATATAGATTTGATGTAGCTTTTTCTCTATTTTTTTAACTACGTTTATATTGTGGTTGGTTGAAGGGCTCTCAATCGACTGTGCCTATTTAGTGTGTATTACTCGAGAGATAGTGCAAATTTAGGTAGTTGTTGAACAACATCACTTCTAACATATATGAAGGATCAATATAGAAGGTTTAAAGGTGGGATTAGGGATAACGAAACCTTAGTCCGATCCGAGTGAGCTGTACTTAATGCCAGCTAGCATAATTCGGGAGAATATGTCTAGTAAATTGATATAGTTACTCGGGAGAGAATTAAACACTCAGAGCGCTCATGATCGGTAGAGAATACTTAGGCGAATTTATAATAAACATAGCGGGAAGGATTCCGACAATTGAAAAATTCATAACTCTAGACCTCCTTAATCTTTTTTCCAACCCGTAATATCTTTAATTGTAATCTACTAATTTAATTTGTTAGTTAATTAGATATAAGAATCGCAATATTCATAACATAAGAATTGGTCAAACTTGTCTTCTTAGCAATATTGAATAGTTGTAGCTAAGCTTTAGTTCTCTGTGAGATTCGACTCTGAACTTGTAAATTAGATTATATTTACAACAACTGTTTAATCATTTTTATAAAACATAATTACGCGTGATCACTAATAGTGTTTGTTTGAGTTTCTTGAAAAAAGTATGTCTGAGAAATTTTTGAAATTAGGGTATAAGTATATTTTGTGTTGGCAACAAAAGTTTCAACAATTTCGGATTTTGTTAAAACCAAACGCCATTAATATCACACCTAAGTTTTGAACCTATTACTTAAAGCAAATTTTGGACTCCTTTGTGACTATACTTGAGTCTTTCCACATGTCAAGTGAATTCAATGTTATTAATGTCAATTGAACCCCTTGCATGAACTTAGCTCTGCTCCTGCTTCAGGTGAAAATAGCACGGATCAGCCAGTTTTTGGGATTGTAATTAAAAAATAGCCAACAATTATACAGTTATTAAAAAATAGTTATTTTTTTGCTCAAATGTGAAAAGTTCCAGTATAATATGCTGAATTGTGGAGTTGTTGTACATAAACTTCCCGCATATTATGTGGGAACTCCAGCATGTTATGCTGGAAGCTCATATGTAAAAAATTCGAACTCCAGTATATTGTTCTGGAATATTTTCCAATTTTTAAGGGTGCTTTTATTCAGATTTTATCTTAACATGAAAAAGTGGCTAAATTTCAAATTTGAAATTGTGGCTACTTTTTAATTACCAATTGTGAATCTGGCTATTTTTATTTTATTTTTATCCATTACTTTGGGTTCTTATACGAGAAATTTTCACCAAGCACTATCTTTTAGTAGTAATTAGCCATTTATAGATATAATTTGCTATATTACGAAATGTAGATATCTTTTTATATGGTTATGAGATGTATTTGATATATTTAAGTTACTGTATTCATGAATACAGTAGCAAAAATAGGTGTGAATCGGGAAAGTCCAGCTAATCAGTTGATGTATTCTAGTGTATTCGACTGTATTCATGAAGTGAAACATGGAATTACAGCTGCACAAATTATTGTATTCGACCGTATTCATGGTGTGAAATAGGGGATTACACTGTCTTTAAGATGGAAAGTGAATCAATTAACATAATAGACTCCTAATATAACTCAACAAACTCAATTATAACACAAAACTTTCGTATTTTTCAGTTATAAAAAAGATTCTCAACCGCAAAATACCCCAAAAATATAGAAATCTTCAAAGATATTATATAATACATCTGAATACATAAATTATATTAATTTAAAAAAAATATAGTCGAATACATTCATAGCATATAGAGATGCAATGAATACAATGAAATAGATAGAATACAGAGGGGTACATTGAAATATAATGAGAAAAAAGATACTGAATACAATAAAATATATGGAATACACCGAGATACATTGAATTACAAAGAGAAAAAAGATAGTGAACACAATATAATACATAGAAATATAACAAGATACATTGAAATGCTCTTAAAAAAAAGTAACAAAATCTTCAAATTGCACAACCCCAAACTTCAGACGACCTATTTTAGTCGATAATTTTTGGACGAACCATTAGATTCCAACCACGTGTGACGACCCAAAGGGTCATCACTTATTTTCTCAATCATTTCGAGCTTCTGAGGCCTTGAAAATCTCATTTACAGTTGCTTCGATTTGCGTGCGTTTTCCGAACACGAAGCCAGAAAATTTTTATGTTCAAATATATAAAATATATGAAAAATTTGAAGAATTTTGATATTAATATTGATATGGTTGACTTTGGTCAACATTTTTGGTAAACGGACCCGGACCTGTGATTTTACGGTCTCAGAAAATTCGTAGAAAAATTTGGAACTCGGGCGTATACCCGAAATCGAAATCTGAGGTCTAGAACCCCGATAAAAGAATTTTTCTGTTAAATTGTTTTCTGAAAATGTTTAAGGAAAATGAAGCTGAAATTTGATTAAAAAATAATGGTATCGAGCTCGCATTTTGATTCCGACGCCTGGTACATGTCATATATGTTGGTTAAGCGCTTCCTGTAAAGTTTGATTGAAAACGAACGTCAGTTGACGTGTTTCGGCTTTAAATTGGAAATTTGGAAGTTATGAAATTTTGAAAGAATTCTTGAGTTCTAAGGCTCAATTCATTGATTTTGATGGTATTTTGGTGATTTGATCGCGCGAGCAAGTTCGTATGATATTTTTGAGTCAGTGTACATATTTGGATTGAATCCCCGAGGGCTCGGGTGAGGATCGAATATGTATCGGGGTGGTTTTGGACTTAAAAATGCAGCAGAAATTCTGCAATTTTTGCATAGAGATTTTCTTCTATACGATCGCATAGGTATAGATGCGATAGCGTAGAGCAAAGATCAGGGGTCCCAAATCCTTCAATGCGATCGCGTTAGCACGCCTGCAATCGCATAGCTTGCCATTTTCCCTCTATGTGATCGCACACCTGTTCCTGCGATCGCATTGTGTAAAATCTAGCCCCCTATTTTTCCTCTATGTGATCGCACAGTTAGGCCCGCAATTGCATAAGGTAGCCTGCCCCTTCTATGCGATCGCAACTTCTTCTACGTGATCGCATAGTACAAATTATCTTACTCTATGCAATTGCATCCCTTGCTCCGCGATCGCATAGAGCAAATTTTAACCTAGCGATTTTAAGTTCTGAAATAGAGCAGAAACGGGATAAAAATCTCATTTCTCAAACTCTCTCTTCTCCACAGCTTCTTGGGCGATTCTTGGGAAATTCTTCATCAAACTTGTTAGGTAAGTGATTCTTGACTCATTTTCTTCATATTCCATCAATATTATTCGAATTCTTAGGCCTAAACATGTGAAAATAGGTAGAAATTTTGAGAATTGGGTAGAGTTAGGTTTTTTAAAAGAATTTGCGATCTAGACCTCGTTTTGGGGTCGAACTTAAGAACAAATCATATATTTGAACTCGTGGATGATTGGGTGAATATATTTTGGTTCGAACCTCGAGTTTTGATCATGTGGGTCGGGGGTCGATTTTTACTATTCCGAGCAGAATGTTGTAAAAATTATATTTAGCCATATGAACTAGTTTGTTAAGTAGAATTGATAATTTCAAATCAATTGTGTATAGATACGATTGGATTGGAGCCAAATTTGAAAGGGAAAGGCATTTCTACGGATTGAATCGTTCGTAAACTTTCGAGGTAAATGTTTGTTCTATCCTAGCTTGAGGGAATAGGAATTGAGTTTATGTGTTAATTGTTAAGTGTGGAGTCCGACGTATAGGCATGGTGACGATTATCTATACGTTGGGGGTCGAGTATGACCGTGGGTCTTAAATGGATTAAATTCCTATTAATCCTATGTGATTATATGAAAGGAAATGATTATTGGTGTCACACCGGTAACATACATATATTGTTGATTAGTTATTATTTGTTGGTTTTGTACCTGTAATATAAATGTTGTTGAATTACAAAATTATTGGCTTTATACCGGTAATATAAATATTGTTGAGATTGGCGATTATTGGTTTAATACCGCTAATACTTTTATATACTTATTCTTGATCAGATATTGTTGGTTCAATGCCGGTAATATATATTATTAAATTGGGATCATGTGGCACGCCGACCACTTATATAATAAGAAAATGAAATCGTGTGGCACGCCGACCACTTATATATTAAAGAATTGGGATCGTGTGGCACGCCGATGTCACGACCCCAAATCCGGTCGTGATGGCGCCCACCACATTGCTAGGCCAGCCTGACCAATCAATAACAACGACGGAGCTAGGAGCTCGCTTTATCTCATTTAAGCATATCAAAACATGAAGCAACAGTGATACATATATCGAAAACGGGGAACCAAGTCCCAAAATATACCAACTCCCATAGACCGCAGGGTCAAGAGTCATGAGCCTCTAATGAACATAAGTGTAATAATGGTTTACAAGATACCAAGTGCGGAAAGAAATAGCAAAACAGAATCAAAAGACAGTAGGAAGGAATATCGGGTCCTGCGGACTCTGCAGCTACCTCGAATATCCTATAGAAGTCGCCTCGAACAGCTACCGGGTCACTGCTGAGAGGTACCTGGATCTGCACACAAGGTGCAGGGAGTAAAATGAATACTGCCAGACCCAGTGATAATAAACTGGGGTAAGACAGCGCAGATAAGAAATCCGCAATAAAGCACTATGTAAAGCTGTAATCAAATACCCTGCCACAGAACCAATATCAACTATACCTGTACCAATAAGTACCAGCAAAACAGTATAACAACTATCAGATGTAGCTAAATGCAATACAATGCATGATATGACCGCTACGGCGCGTAGCCCGATCCAATTTGGGTACCCGTGCTCACTGTGGGGGTTCGGACTCCGGAGGGGCTCCTACAGCCCAAGCACAATATTACTGTGGCGTGCAGTCCGATCCAACATATATACCGCTGCGGCGCGCAGCCCGATCCACTACTAGTCAGCTAATATGGAAATGCAGCCTCGCAGGCTCAAAAGTAGTTTTGAAAACTATTTTATCATTTTTCAGTTGGAAAATAGTAATATCAAGTTCCAGAGATTGGAAATAGCATGATAACAGAAATAGCTACGGACTGGTAGTAAACTAGCATGTCAATATCATAAGACAATGATAACGATCCTTGCGGGATCCAATAACTGGCTCACAGCCCACAAGTATACTCAACCGTCCAAGAAGGAGGTTCAACGTCTCAAGAGTAGCCAATATCACAATATAGCATGCAACCATCCGAGAAGGAGGTTCAACGGCTCAAGAGTAGCCAATATCATAAAACAGTAACAACAGGTCGGACAAAGCCATAGTCCCCGATCACAATCGACCCCGCACTCACATGAGAGTACGTGTCTCGCCACTATACAATATTACAAAGTGGTATACCGGGGTTTCGAACCCGCTGGTCATCACCCACATCTATTACTCACCTCACAAAGAGGTATACCAGGGTTTCAAACCCGCTGGTCATCACCCACATCTATTACTCACCTCAATACAGCGCGACGACTACTCTACGATGCCTTTACCACGAGAATCAACCTCCGCACGCGTAGAATCTGAACAAACATAGTAGAAACACAACAAATTAGGCCAATGGGACGACACCCAATCAATACAACTCAATTTACATCAAAATTCCCAAAGTTGCCAAAACCCGACTTTCGGTACGCTTCTCGAAAAATCATGAAAGTCACATATTCGGAACCCTCATCTCGATACGAGGCTAAGCATATACGATTTACCCAATTCAGACTCCATTTGCCCATTCAAAACCTTGATTTTCTAAAGTCCAAGCCTAGGGCTAAATCCTCCATAAATTACCCCAAAGTTCTCCATTTTCATGATATAATTGCATAATATTATCAATACTAATCATAGTTTAAGTCCGTAGTAGATTACCTGATGATTTCCCTTGAGTTTCTCTTTAAAATTGCCCAAATCGCCTCCTTAAGCCGAGACCCAAATGTGTGAAATGTTTCTGAAATTTTCTAACTTCTGATACAATTAACTCACTGTGATTTTCGCTTCTGTGGACCCTTTTCCGCCCCTGCGGAACCGCTTCTGCGACCAATTGGTCGCTTCTGCGAACCCAGGCCTATTTGGCCAATTTCGCTTCTGCGATCCACGGACCGCTCCTGCGCGTCCGCTTCTGCTGGAATTCTTCCGCTCCTGCGTGGGATGTCCGCTTCTACGATCAAAAGTCCGCTCCTGCGGACTCGTCTATGCGATCGACCTTCCGCTTCTATGGACTCCCCATCTTGTCTCTCGACCGCTTCTACGGTCTTCTCTTCGCTCCTGCGACGCAGCCTCAGCGGATACTCTTCCGCTTCTGCGAAGCCAAGCGCTCTTGCGCCCCCTCGTCCCCTCCTGTGGACTCGCTCCTGCGCCCATATTTCCGCAGGAGCGAAAACAACAGAACCAGAGTCAAAACCTGCAATTTTCCACTTTTCTCCCGTTTAGCCATCCGAAAACACTCCGAGGCCCCCGGGACCTCATCCAAACACACCACCACATCCTAATACCTTATTCGAACTTGTTCCAATCCTCAAAACATATATAACAACATCAAAACCCATAATTCACATCGAATTCAATCCTAAATTCCTTAAAACATTCCGAATTACACAATCAATCAAAAACCCGACTAAAAGACGTCCGAATGATCTGAAAATTTGCGGACATATCCAAAATCACATGACGAAGCTATAGGAATTGTCAGAATTCCATTTCGACCCCCGGATCAAAATCTCACCTACCGTTCGGATTTCGCCAAAATTCAACCTTAGCCAATTCAAGCCTATTTCTACACCGGACCTCCAAATTCAATTCCGATTGCTCCCCTAAGTCACAAATCACCTCCCGGAACTAACCAAATCATCAGAATCCGATTCCGAGCCCTCTCGAACCAAATAGTCAACTCCAGGTTGACTTTCCATATTCATGTTTCCCTCAAAAAGGCTATATGCCTCATTTTTCAATCCAATTCACTCCTAACTCACCCGATAGACTCTAACACTGATATAAAGGCATAAAACATGTAATTACAACATAACGGGGTGGAAATTCTTGTGATGACGGTCCGGGTCGTCACATTCTCCCCCTCTTAAGCAAACGCTCGTCCTCGAGCGGGTCAAGAAACATACCCGAAGTCTCAAACAAGTGAGGATATCTACTCCGCATCTCCCGCTCGATCTCCCAAGTGGCCTCCTCTACGGGCCGACCTCTCCACTGAACCTTAACTGATGCGATCTCCTTGGACCTCAATTTTCTCACCCGACGACCCAAAATAGCAATAGGCTCCACATCATAGGATAAATCACCATCAAGCTGAATGGTACTGAAGTCTAATACATGAGACGGATCCCTGATGTACTTCCGGAGCATAAACACATGGAATACTGGATGAACGCTGGATAAGCTGGGCGGCAAGGCCAACTCATATGCCACCTCTCCAACCCTCCTGAGTATCTAAAAAAGACCAATGTACCTGGGACTCAACTTCCCTTTCTTCCTGAACCTCATGACACCTTTCATGGGTGAAACCTTCAACAATACTCTGTCACTAACCATGAAAGAGAACTCTCAAACTCTACGATCTACATAACTCTTCTGGCAAGACTGTGCTGTACGAAGCCTCTCCTGGATCAACTTTGCTCTATCCAGAGCATCCTGAACTAACTCAGTCCCTATCAATCTATCCTCACTAGGCTCAAACCATCCCACGGGGGATCTACACCGTCTGCCATACAATGCCTCGTACGGGGCCATCTGAATACTCGACTGATAACTGTTGTTGTAGGCAAACTCAGAAAGTGGTAAGAACGCATCCCACGAACCACCAAAGTCAATCACACATGCTCGCAACATATCCTCCAGAATCTGAATAGTGCGCTCAGACTGCCCGTCTGTCTGGGGGTGAAATGCGGTGCTCAACTCAACCCGCGTACCCATCTCTCGCTGAAATGCTCTCCAAAAGTGAGAAGTGAACTGAGTACCCCTGTCGGATATGATAGACACTGGGACTCCATGCAACCGAACAATCTCTCGAATAAAGATCGCTACCAACCGCTCCGATGAGTAGGTAGTACTAACTGGAATGAAGTGAGCTGACTTGGTCAGCCTATCCACAATCACCCAAACAGAATCAAACTTCCTCGCTGTCCGAGGGAGTCCAATAACAAAGTCCATAGTGATCCTCTCCCATTTCCACTCAGGAATATCAATGCGCTGAAATACACCACCGGGCCTCTGATGCTCGTACTCAACCTGCTGACAGTTGAGGCACCGTGCTACATGTTTGACAATGTCCATCTTCATCTTTCTCCACCAATAATATTGTTTCAAATCTTGATACATCTTCGCGGCTCCTGGATGGATAGAATACCGCGAGCTATGGGCCTCCTCCGGAATCAACTCACGAAGGCCATCAACATTGGGCACACATATCCGGCCCTGCATCCTCAAGACGCCGTCACTATCAAAGGTGACATCTCTAGCATCATCATGCTAAACTCTGTCCCTAAGGACAGCCAAATGTGGATCATCATACTGGCGCTCACGAATACGGTCATATAGAGATGACCGAGATACAACACACGCCAATACCCTGCTGGGCTCGGAAATATCTAACCTCACTAGCCGATTGGCTAGCACCTGAACATCATAAGCAAATGACCTCTCATCGGCTGGAATATATGCCAAGCTCCCCATACTGACCGCCTTCCGGCTCAAAGCATCAACCACCACATTGGCCTTCCCCGGATGATATAAAATAGTGATGTCATAATCCTTAAGCAACTCAAGCCATCTCCGCTGTCTCAAATTAAGATCTTTCTGTTTGAACAAGTGCTGGAGACTACGATGGTCGGTATACACCTCACAGGACACGCCGTACAAATAGTGCCTCCAAATTTTCAAGGCATGAACAATGGCAGCTAGCTCCAAATCATGAACAGGATAGTTCTTCTCATGTGGCTTCAACTGTCGAGAAGCATAAGCAATCACCTCTACCTCCAGCATCAACACACAACCTATCCGCACTCTCGAGGCATCACAATATATGTTATATGGACCTGAAGATGATGGTAAGGCTAACACTGGAGCTATGGTCAAAGTTGTCTTGAGCTTTCGAAAGCTCTCCTCGCACTCATCCGACCACATGAATGGTGCACCCTTCTGAGTCAATTTAGTCAATGAAGAAGCAATGGATGAGAATCCCTGAACAAACCGGCAATAATATCCTGCCAAGCCAAGTAAACCCCTAATCTCTGCAGCTGAGGATGGTCTAGGCCAACTCTGCACCGCCTCTATCTTCTTTGGATCAACCTGAATACCATCACGAGACAGCACATGTCCTAGAAATGCTACGGACTCGAGCCAAAACTCTCACTTGGAGAATTTAGCATACAGCTTCTCCTCCCTCAATCTCTGCAATACAATACTCAAATGCTGAGCATGCTATTCCTGACTACGGGAGTAGACTAGAATGTCATCAATGAACACAATCACAAACCAAATAGGGCCTGAACACACTGTTCATCAGATGCATAAATGCTGCTGGGGCGTTGGTCAGCCCAAAAGACATCACAAGAAACTCATAGTGCCTATATCGGGTCCTGAATGCAGTCTTCATGATATCCGAGTCCCTGATCTTCAACTGATGATAGCCTGAACGAAGATCAATCTTAGAAAACACCCTCGCACCCTGTAACTGATCGAACAAATCATCAATGCGCGGTAGAGGGTACTTGTTCTTCACTGTCACTTTGTTCAATTGCCTATAATCAATATACATTCGCATGGAACCATCTTTCTTCTTAACAAATAATACCGGCGCACCCCACGGGGACACACTAGGGCGGATGAAACCCTTATCCAGAAGCTCCTGAAGCTGCTCTTTCAGTTCTTTCAACTCAGCTGGTGCCATCCGGTAAGGAGGAATGGATATGGGCTGAGTGCCCGGCACCAAGTCAATGCCAAAATCAATATCCCTGTCCGGCGGCATGCCCGGCAGGTCTGAGGGGAATACATCTGGAAAGTCCCTCACAACAGGTACAGTATCAATGCTAGGAGACTCAGCTCCCATATCTCTCACAAAGGCTAAGTACGACAAACACCCTTTTTCAACCATCTTCTGAGCTTTAAAGAACGAAATGACACGCTAGGGACAAAATCGGTCGAACCCCGCCACTCAATCTGAGAAATACCAGGAATGGCCAACGTAACTGTCTTAGCATGACAGTCCAATATAGCATGGTATGGAGACAACCAGTCCATACCCAATATAACATCAAAGTCCACCATCCCCAACAATAATAGATCTGCCTGGGTCCAGACCCCTAATGGAAATAACACAGGATCTATAGACATGATCCACAACAATCGTATCACCCACGGGGGTGGATACATGAATAGGTAAATCAAAACTACCACGAATCGCACCCAAATGAGGTGCAAACATATGAATATGTGGACTCTGGATCAAATAGAACAGAGGCATCTCTGTGACAGACATAAATGATACCTGTGATCACTGCATCTGAGGCAACTGCATCACGCCTGTCAGGGAGTGCATAGAATCGTGCCTAGCCTCCACCAGATCTCTCCTCGCCTCTGGGGAGACCACGAGAAGACTGACCTCCACCTCTACTAGTATGAGATGGTGCCGAAGAGGAGGGATGATTCTTCTGCTGAGTCCTGCCCCTACGGAGTCAAGGGCACTGTCTCCTCATGTGGCCAAACTCGCCACACTCATAAGATGCACCTGGTGTTGGAGAAGGGGACTGAAGGGAACCCCTCACCGCAGAAGAACCCTGGGCTGAAGAAGTAGGTGCTGCACTCTGGGATGGGAGGGCACTAAGTGAAGACTGACCCTGTTGAAACCCCTGACGACCACCACCATAAAAACCTCCGCTCTGCTCAGGGCGGCCTGAATGAGAAGGTCTAGACGAGCGACCTCTGCTCTGCTGGAAATTCCCTCTAGATGGAGCACCACTAAAGATGCCAGAACCACGAGGCCTCTTGGCCTCCAGCTCCTCCCTCTCTCGGCGACGATCCGCCTCAATAGAGTGTGCCATATCAACAACCTGCTCAAAAGATGATGATAGAACTTGCTCTCTAGTCATAAGAATGCGGATATAGTAGTTGAGGCCAGCAATGAACCTCCTGATCCTCTCCCTATCAGTAGGTATCATCCATGTGGCATGCCTAGCCAACTATGTGAATTTAAGCTCATACTGGGTCACAGACATGTCGCCCTGAACCAACCACTCAAACTGGCGATGTAGCTCCTCGCGACGGGACTGTGGTACATACTTCACTAGGAACAGAGTAGAGAACTGCTGCCACGAGAGAGGTGCTGCTCCTACAGGCCTACGGCTCTCAAACTCTTCCCACCAATCAAATATGGGACCAGTGAACTGAAAGGTAGTAAATGAAACTCCACTGGACTCAAAAATACCAACCGTACGCGGCATCCTCTAACATTTATCCAAGAAACCCTGGGCATTTTTGCCCTCAACGCCACTGAAATAGGGTGGCTGAAGTCTACCAAACCTGTCAAGACGACGCTGCTCGTCGTCGGGCATAACCTGAACCATATGCTATGAAGCTGGAGCTGGTGCAGCTGGAGGAATAACCGGTGCAACCACCTGAGCGGAGACCGCCTCTGGCGGCTGAAGTCCCTGAACAACCTGCTCAGGTGTGCGAGCTGCAGGGGTCTGCTGACGACCCCCTGTCTTAGATGTCGCTGCAGTAGCAGTAGCTGAAACTACCTAAGCCAAACTGGGCAGATGATCAAGATCTAAGCCAAAGCCTCCTGGAGACCAGGAATCACGATGGGCACTGTCGGTGCCTGAACAGGTGCTGCTGGAGCATCTACAGCTGGAATTTGACCCTGAGCCAGATCAACTGGTGCTGGAATCTGACCCTGAACCTGGTCAACTGCTACCTCTAGCACGACCGCGCCCACGGCCTCTAACAGGTGGCAATAGAGGTCGTCCACCTCGTCCCGATGCTCGCGTTCTCGCCATCTGCGAGAGATTAGAACATAGAAGTTCAGTTCTCAGATCAACAAGATCGCACGATAGAGTTCAAGAAAAGTGAAGTGTTTCCTAATGGTTCGCAGCCTCCCGAAGATAAGTACAGGCGTCCCCGTACCGATCCACAAGACTCTACTAACCGGCTCAAGAATCATGAGGCCTAGTAAACCTGGCTCTGATACCAACTTTGTCACGACCGGATTGGCGCCCAACATATTGCTAGGCCAGCCTGACCAATCAATAACAACGACGGAGCTAGGAGCTCGCTTTATCTCATTTAAGCATATCAAAACATGAAGCAACAGTGATACACATATCGAAAATGGGGAACCAAGTCCCAAAATATACCAACTCCCATAAACCGCAGGGTCAAGAGTCATGAGCCTCTAATGACCATAAGTGTAATAATGGTTTACAAGATACCAAGTGCGGAAAGAAATAGTAAAATAGAATCAAAAGACAGTAGGAAGGAATATCGGGTCCTGCGGACTCTGCAGCTACCTCGTATATCCCACAGATGTCGCCTCGCACAGCTACTGGATCACTGCTGAGAGGTACCTGGATCTGCACACAAGGTGCAGGGAGAAAAATGAGTACTGCCAGACTCAGTGGTAATAAACAAGGGTAAGACAGCGCAGATAAGAAATCCGCAATAAAGCACTATGTAAAGTCGTAATCAAATACCCTGTCACAGAATCAATATCGACTGTACCTGTACCAATAAGTACCAGCAAAACAGTATAACAGCTATCAGATGTAGCTAAATGCAATGCAATGTATGATATGACCGCTACGGCGCGTAGCCCGATCCAATTTGGGTACCCGTGCTCACTGTGGGGGTTCAGACTCCGGAGGGGCTCCTACAGCCCAAGCATATATCACTGTGGCGTGCAGTCCGATCCAATATATATACCGCTGCGGCGTGCAGCCCGATCCACTACCAATCAGCTAATATGCAAATACAACCTCGCAGGCTCAAAAGTAGTTTTGAAAACCTTTTTATCATTTTCAGTTGGAAGACAGTAATATCAAGTTCCAGAGATTGGAAATAGCATGATAACAGAAATAGCTACGGACCGGTAGTAAACTAGCATGTCAATATCATAAGACAATGATAACGATCCTCGCGGGACCCAATAACTGGCTCACAGCCCACAAGTATACTCAACCGTCCAAGAAGGAGGATCAACGGCTCAAGAGTAGCCAATATCACAATATAGCATGCAACCATCCGACAGGGAGGTTCGACGGCTCAAGATTAGCCAATATCATAAAACAATAACAACAGGTCGGACTAAGCCATAGTCCCCAATCACAATCGACCCCGCACTCACATGAGAGTACGTGTCTCGCCACTATACATCGTCAAAAAGTGGTATACCGGGGTTTCGAACCCGCTGGTCATCACCCACATCTATTACTTACCTCAATACAGCACGACGACTACTCTGCGATGCCTTTGCCACGAGAATCAAGCTCCGCACGCGTAGAATCTGATCAAACATAGTAGAAACACAACAAATTAGGCCAATGGGACGACACCCAATCAATACAACTCAATTTACATCAAAATTCCCAAAGTTGCCAAAACCCGACTTTCGGTGCGCTTCTCGAAAAATCACGAAAGTCACATATTCGGAACCCTCATCTCGATACGAGTCTAAGCATATACGATTTACCCAATTCGGACTCCATTTGCCCATTCAAAACCTTGATTTTCTAAAGTCCAAGCCTAGGGCTAAATCCTCCATAAATTACCCCAAATTCCTCCATTTTCATGATATAATTGCATAATATTATCAATACTAATCATAGTTTAAGTCCATAGTTGATTACCTGATGATTTCCTTGAGTTTCTCTTCAAAATCGCCCAAATCGCCTCCTTAAGCCGAGACCCAAATGTGTGAAATGTTTCTGAAATTTTCTAACTTCTGATACAATTAACTCACTGCGATTTTCGCTTCTGCGGACCCTTTTCTGCCCCTGCGGAACCTCTTCTGTGACCAATTGGTCGCTTCTGCGAACCCAGGCCTATTTGGCCAATTCTGCTCCTACGATCCACGGACCGCTCCTACGCGTCCGCTTCTGTGGGAATTCTTCCACTCTTGCGCGGGATGTCCGCTTCTGTGATCAAAAGTCCGCTCCTGCGAACTCGCCTATGCGATCGACCTTCCGCTTCTACGGACTCCCCATCTTGCCTCTTGACCGCTTCTGCGATCTCCTCTTCGCTCCTGCGACGCCACCTCAGCGGACACGTTTCCGCTTCTGCGAAGCCAAGCGCTCATGCGCCCCCTCGTCCGCTCCTGCGGACTCGCTTCTGCGCCCATATTTCCGCAGGAGCGAAAACAACAGAACTAGAGTCAAAACCTGCAATTTTCCACTTTTCTCCCGTTTAGCCATCCGAAAAACCTCCGAGGCCCCCGGGACCTCATCCAAACATACCAACACATCCTGATACCTTATTCGAACTTGTTCCAATCCTCAAAACATGTCTAACAACATCAAAACCCATAATTCACATCGAATTCAAGCGTAAATTTCTTAAAACATTCCGAATTACACAATCAATCAAAAACCCAACTAAAAGACGTCCGAATGATCTGAAAATTTGCGGACATATCCAAAATCACATGATGAAGCTATAGGAATTGTCGGAATTCCATTCCGACCACCAGATCAAAATCTCACCTACCGTTCGGATTTCGCCAAAATTCAACCTTAGCCAATTCAAGCCTATTTCTACACCGGACCTCTAAATTCAATTTTGATTGCTCCCCTAATTCAAAAATAACCTTCTGGAACTAACCGAATTATCAGAATCCGATTCCGAGCCCTCTAACCAAACAGTCAACTCCAGGTTGACTTTCCATATTCATGTTTCCCTCAAAAAGGCTATATGCCTCATTTTCAATCCAATTCACTCCTAGCTCACCCGATAGACTCTAACACTGATATAAATGCATAAAGCATTTAATTACAACATAACGGGGTGGAAATTCTCGTGATGACGGGCCGGGTCGTCACAGCCGACCACTTATATAATAAGAAAATGGGATCGTATGGCACGTCGACCACACAATTATATGATGTTGGCATTGGCCATAGTTGTCGGTAGCCTATTATTAAATCTGGGAGCAAGTGGTATGCCTACCATAAGATATGAAATGAAAATGAATTGAGACATGAAAGTAAGTTTTGTTCCATTAATCATATTATTTCTGATAATATATATTATTGGTTGCTACTTCAGAGTAGGTTCTTTCCTTATAAATGTTCGATAATGTTTTCCTGCTCTTGTATATGTATATATCCCAACTGTACATGTTTATGTGGGTGTCTGGTCCTAGCCTCGTCAGTACTTCGCCGGGATAGGCTAGGTACTTACCAGCACATGGGGTCGGTTGTGCTGATACTACACTCTGCGCTCTTTTTGTGCAGATACAGGTTATGGACAGCAGCAGCAGCAATAACACGATTGTGGGTTTTTCGACCATCGAGACTTCGAGGTAGCCTTGCAGGCGTCCGCAGGACCCGTTGTCTCCACTATCTTTACTTTTCAGTCTGCTATCTCATGTATTCGAGATAAACAATTTATATTTCATTCAGACGGTTATGTGTATTATTTTTAGAAGTTCGTGAGTATTGTGACACCGGTCTTGGGTAGTGTATCATGTTTGGGTTTTCTATTTCGCATCTAGTAAAATTTGCTAAGTCTTCACCATGGAATTCCAGGTGCTGGACATAGTGTTAATCTTGACAATCGGACTAGTGGAGTTCACCATGGAATTCCAGGTGCTGGACATGGTAGTTTCATATAACCTTCTGATAGGACGACCGTGGATCCATGCTGCAAAAGCAGTTCCATCCAACCTACACCAACTAGTCAATTTTGAGTGGGACCAACATGAGATCGTAGTCCATGGAGAGAATGATCAACAACCAGGCACCATCGTCCCCTTTGTTGAGACAGAAGAAGATGTTGGGCCATGCGTATACCAGATCTGCGATGCGGTATCCGCCAACCGAGTTCCAGAAGGGGAATGCATTCCCAATGACAGAATAATTATTGCGGACGTCATGGTGGCTCATGAAATGTTGAGAGACGGTTTCATACCCGGTAAAGGTCTAGGGGCATCTCTACAAGGAATCATACAACCGGTATCCGTGGTCGAAAATGTGGGAACCTTCGGCTTGGGATTCAAGCCAACACCAGAGGACATCCAGCGAGCCAAGAGGAATAAGCAGAAGACATAGGGGCTCCCGAAGCATGTTCCGCGCCTTGCCCGATCTTTTGTCAGGTCCGGGATAAGAGGACATCCGACGACAAAGATTTCCAGTCCTATGGTTAGGCCAGACGAAGAGTTCTTGAGAAAGTTCGAGGACTTATTCTCGGATGTATGCATACTAGAGGATGGCGAAGGACCCAGCCATGCCGAGATACAGTTTGTGGGATCAAAAGCAAAGTTGAATAATTGGAAGTCTCCTTTTAACTTTTCTGAGCAGCTTTCTTTCAACTGATCTTAATGATATGGCGTGCTTAAAGATTAATCAACCCGATCTAGAAAGTCAATCTGGTTTGGAAATAATAACGCATGAAATAAGAGGTGACGAGAGTGAGTCGGAATACGGCGATGATGAAGCCGTAGAAGAAATCGGTGAAGAATTAAGTCACTTCGAGGAAAAACCCAAACCAAATTTAAATGATACTGAGGCTGTTAATCTGGGGGACACAGATGACGTCAAAGAAACCGGAATAAGTGTCCATATTGAACCCAACCTGAAAGAAGAATTGATCAAAACACTCATGGAGTTTAAAGACATTTTCGCATGGTCGTACGACGACATGCCAGGACTCAGCACTGACCTAGTGGTCCATAAATTACCTACTGACCCAGCATGCCCGCCCGTCAAACAAAAACTGCGGAAATTTAAGACGGAGATGAGTGTAAAGATCAAGGAGGAAGTGACCAAGCAGTTGCAGGCGAAAGTCATTCGTGTCACTCGATACCCTGAATGGTTGGCTAACGTAGTACCGGTGCCAAAGAAAGATGGGAAGATCAGAGTATGCGTGGACTACCGCAATCTCAACAAGGCGAGCCCTAAGGATAATTTCCCACTTCCCAATATCCATATCCTGATTGATAATTGTGCCGGACGTGAAATCGAATCCTTTGTGGACTGCTACGCGGGATATCATCAGATCTTGATGGATGAAGAGGACGCAGAAAAAACGGCTTTTATCACACCGTGGGGGACTTATTGCTACCGGGTGATGCCGTTCGGTTTGAAGAACACAGGGGCAACATACATGAGGGCGATGACTACGGTATTCCATGACATGATACACAAGGAAATTGAAGTGTACGCGGATGATGTGATCATAAAATCTAGACGTCAAGAAGACCACGTTGCCGACCTCAGGAAGTTTTTTCAAAGACTTCGAAGATATGATATCAAGCTCAATCCGGCCAAATGTGCATTCGGAGTTCCGTCAGGAAAGTTGCTAGGATTCATCGTCAGCCGACGGGGCATTGAGTTGGACCCATCCAAAATCAAGTCCATCCAGGAGTTACCCCCGCCAAAGAATAAAACAGAGGTAATGAGTTTGTTGGGAAGGTTAAATTACATCAGTAGGTTTATTGCTCAGCTTACAGCAACCTGTGAACCCATATTCCGTCTGTTGAAGAAAGACGCTGCGATAGAATGGATGACAGAATGTCAGGAAGCATTTGACCAAATCAAAGGGTATCTATCAAACCCACCCGTACTAGTTCCGCCCGAACCGGGTAGACCCCTGATTCTTTATCTAACGGTCTTGGAGAATTCGTTCGGCTGCGTGCTGGGGCAGCACGATCTTACTGGCAGAAAGGAACGGGCCATTTACTCCCTCAGTAAGAAATTCACGGTTCACGAGGTTAAGTACACTCATTTGGAAAAGACATGTTGTGCCTTGACTTGGGTAGCCCAAAAGCTGAAACATTATTTGTCTTCTTACACCACTTACCTCAATTCGCGTTTGGATCCGTTGAAGTATATTTTCCAGAAGCCTATGCCTACAGGGAGGTTAGCAAAATGGCAAATATTACTTACAGAATTCGACATCATATATGTGACAAGGACGGCTATGAAAGCTCAAGCCCTAGCCGATCACTTAGCTGAGAATCCTGTCGATGACGGATACGAACCTTTGAGGACGTATTTTCCGGACGAAGAAATATTGCAAATTGATGGGTTAGAATTAACAAAGGATCCAGGGTGGAAGCTTTTCTTCGACGGAGCGGCGAACGCAAAAGGAGTCGGAGTAGGAGCTGTGCTTATCTCTGAAACAGGACATCATTATCCTGTTACTGCTCAACTGCGTTTTCATTGTACCAACAATATGGCTGAGTACGAAGCATGCATCTTAGGGTTGCGATTAGCGGTGGACATGGATGTACGGGACGTCTTGGTCTTGGGGGACTCGGACCTTCTGGTACATCAGATTCAGGAAGAATGGGAAACCAGAGATTTAAAGCTTATCCCGTAACGTCAGTGTTTGCATGATCTGACTAAGCGTTTCCGGTAGGTAGAATTCAGACATATCCCAAGGATGCATAATGAGGTTGCCGATGCTTTGGCTACTTTGGCGTCAATGCTACATCACCCGGACAAGGTTCGTGTCGATCCGTTACATATTCAGGTTCGGAATCAACATGCTTATTGTAATACGATCGAAGAAGAGATGGATGTTGAGCCATGGTTTCATGATGTCAAAGAGTATCTCAGGTTAGGAGTATACCCAGAGCAGGCAACTGGAGATCAAAAGAGAGCTATTCGGCGATTGGCGAACGGATTTTTCCTTAGTGGAGGGGTGCTGTACAAAAGAACCCCAGATTTGGGATTGTTAAGATGTATAGATGTGAGTCAAGCCACAACAGTGATGACAGATATACACTCGGGAGTTTGTGGGCCACACATGAGCGGATATGTATTGGCAAAGAAGATTCTTCGAGCAGGATATTACTGGCTCACTATGGAGCGTGATTGTATAAGTTTCGTGCGAAGATGCCATTAGTGTCAGATACACGGAGATTTGATTCATTCCTCACCAACCAAGTTGCATACAATGTCAGTGCCATGGCCATTTGTTGCATGGGGTATGGATGTTATCGGACCTATAGAACCTGCGGCTTCCAATGGTCATAGGTTCATTCTGGTAACGATCGATTATTTTACCAAGTGGGTGGAGGCCAAAACCTTCAAATCAGTGACCAAGAAGGCAGTGGTGGACTTCGTGCATTCCCACATCATCTGCAGGTTTGGAATTCCAAAGATAATCATCACAGATAACGGTGCCAATTTTAACAGCGGATTGATGAAAGAGGTATGTCAGCAGTTCAAGATTACACACCGGAATTCCACACCATATCATCCCAAAGAAAATGGTGTGGTTGAGGCAACAAACAAAAATATAAAGAAGATATTGAGGAAGATGGTAGAAGGGTCTAGACAATGGCATGAAAAGTTACCATTCGCACTGTTGGGTTATCGCACTACCGTCCGGACTTCGGTAGGTGCAACTCCTTACTTGTTGGTGTACGGGACTGAAGCAGTAATACCAGCAGAAGTTGAAATCCCATCCCTCCGAATTGTCACTGAAGCCGAGATTGATGACGACGAGTGGGTCAAAACCCGATTAGAGCAATTGAGCTTGATCGATGAAAAGAGATTGACAGCAGTATGTCATGGCCAATTATATCAAAAGAGAATGGCGAGAGCATATAACAAGAAGGTACGTCCCAGGAAATTTGAAGTGGGACAACATGTGCTGAAGAGAGTTCTACCACATCAGGTCGAAGCGAAAGGCAAGTTCGCTCCAAATTGGCAGGGACCATTTGTTGTGACTAGGGTATTATCCAACGACGCGCTATGTCTAACTGATATTGAGGGAAGATGCACTGATATGGCTATCAATTCTGATGCAGTCAAGAGATATTATGTGTAATTCTTTAATGCATTTTTCAACGTTTGGTTTCGTTTGTTTGTAGTTGGCATTTTTCGGAGAATGAAATGACAGAGGCAATTTTTCTACTACCCAAACACTTTAACCCTTGTTTTCCCCTTTGAGCCTTAATTATTCTTTCATATACCCTCTTTTGGAATCATCAAGGAAGATGTGTAACAAAATAGAAAAAGAAAAGACACAAGAAAAAGTGAACTACGTTTAACCTGATTCCTCAAGAAGGATACGTAGGCGCCACACGGCTCGGTCATAATAAAATAAAAATCAAAGATTCCCCCCAAGCAACAAAACTGGGGCAGAAGTCATTGTTTCGTTTGAAAAGATAGTGTGGATTCAGAAAGTTGTAATGAGCTAACCATTGAGGTTAAACCCCTTTTCTTTAGCCTCACGCACAAAAAAAAACCACATTAAGGACCAAAAAGGACCTCTCGATCAGTATTTGAGAATTGCCAAGTCATGCGAATGAAAACTACGAATGACACTCCAATCCTCGACTGCATCTAGGACTCACAAGTTGAAAAGGGATAGCCCTTTAGAGGAAATTTCGTGGATAATACCCCAGCCCATCGCATGGAAAGAAAACGAAATGAGAGAGTCTTAACGGTGAAAACCCTCGCGGGCACCTTAAGGTGAAAAAAGCTAAGAGAAATAAAATGAGAGAGTCTTAACGGTGAAAACCTTTACAGGCACCCTAAGGCGACGGGAGGTCGAGAGGAATGAGAGAATCTCATTAGTGAAAACCCTTTGAAGGGCACTATGAGGTGACAAGGCGAGATGGTTACAAGGTGTCTGCATGAGACAAGGTTGGGACATTCGTGTGCTTCTAGCAAAACGCGGCCGTTAGAAAGTGATTGATATAAATAGACTGGGAAGATTAATCTCAAAGGCACGGCATAACCATTGGATCAGTTACACATTCAGATAAGTTTTTCCCAGTTTTGAGTTCAGAAAAGTTTTCCTTTTCTTTTTGTCATTCGCGGTCAGCATTCTTTATTTCATTTTTTATCTATCATTTCTTTTCTCTTTTTTTTTTAAAATTGACTTTTTCAAAGCTTACTACCAAGTTTCCCAAAGTGGTACAATGAAGATGAATAGGCGTGGAACAAGGCGATGAGAGAAAAGTCGTTCCGATATTAAGATTGGAACGACAGGTTGATTGGAAGGTTCACAGGAATTACGGAGTATGGTGGACACATATTACACATCCGGAAGATAGTTTCTCACAACAGATCACCGACTAAGATGGTCGGACCACACTGAAGTTTGGAATAAAAGGAGAGACGAGAGATCTCGTTGGAAAGAGAACCATCTGCCAGCAAGTATCAACGTCGTCCCCAAAGTTCGAGGAAGGCCAAGCAGCTAAAAAAGAAAAGAAAAATTGCCCCAGCAAGAGTGGCATGACCACTCACGACATTTTGAAACTAACAATCTTTGATTTAAAGCAGGAAAAGAGGGTTCGTCGGCGGAAAAGCATGCCACGTAGAAGGTTATCAAACTGGGGCAGCAAATTTTCTCCCATTGCGAAAATTTTCTTGAAAGCAAATACCTAGTGGTTAAGGCAACACAAGATTTTGGGAAATACCAGTTTCGAGCAAAATAATTTTGAAAGAGGCCAGACAACACGAGGAAGAGATCTTTGAGCCTGGTACCGTCCCCAGCAGTTCTTGGAGAAATGAAATACTGATTTTCGAGATTTCCCCAGCAACATTATATACCATAAGTTTTCTTTAAGGAAGCAAAGCGCGAGTCCCAAAGGAGATTTGGAAAGAGGAAAAGGAAAAGAGATTCCCCACCAGGGAAATCCTCAGTCAATGAAATTTCAATCCCCAGCAAGCCCGGGAGAGAATAAAGGTTGAAGGAAGTAGAAAGAGAAATAAAGAATACTTCCCCCATCAGCATTATCTTCAGCAGGTAAGTAAACAGTTCCAAAGATATCCCCAGCAGTCAAAGGAAAAGTAACATGACCCAGGGGGAAAGCAATTCCAGACAAGGTAATTAAGAAGAAAAGGTGGCCCAAGAGACGATGCAGGAAGAAGAAAATGGAACAGGAAACAAAGGAAGGCGATAAGGATGGGATGAAATTAGTGAGTTGTAAGTTGAAATCAGGGAGCCCGCCTGAAGAATGGAGTGGCGATTTAGTTTTGAAGTTGTAGTTGAAATCAGGGAGCCCACCTGAAGAACGGAGTGGCGATTTATTTTGAAGTTGTAGTTGAAATCACGGAGCCCTCCTGAAGAATGGAGTGGCGATTTAATTTTGAGTTGTAATTGAAATCAGGGAGCCTGCCTGAAGAACGGAGTGGCGATTTATTTTGAAGTTGTAGTTGAAATCAGGGAGCCCGCTTGAAGAATGGAGTGGCGATTTAATTTTGAGTTGTAATTGAAGTCAGGGAGCCCGCCTGAAGAATGGAGTGGCGATTTAGTTTTGAAGATGTAGTTGAAATCAGGGAGCCCGCCTGAAGAACGGAGTGCCGATTTATTTTGAAGTTGTAGTTGAAATCAGGGAGCCCGCCTGAAGAATGGAGTGGCGATTTAATTTTGAGTTGTAATTGAAGTCAGGGAGCCCGCCTGAAGAATGGAGTGGCAATTTATTTTGAAGTATGAGTTGAAGTCAGGGAGCCCGCCTGAAGAATGGAGTGGCGATTTATTTTAAAGTAGTAATTAAAGTCAGGAAGCCCGCCTGTAGAATGGAGTGGCAATTTAGTTTTGAGTTGTAATTGAAATCAGGGAGCCCGCCTGAAGAATGGAGTGTCGATTTAATTTTGAGTTGTAATTGAAGTCAGGGAGCCCGCCTGAAGAATGGAGTGGCGATTTATTTTAAAGTTGTTGTTGAAGTCAGGGGGCCCGCCTGAAGAATGGAGTGGCGATTTATTTTAAGGTTGTAGTTGAAGTCAGGGAGCCCGCCTGAAGAATGGAGTGGCGATTTATTTTTGAAGTTGGTTGAGGAAAGCGGTAGAGTATAACGGAAATCCCGAGCATGAATCCAAGTTCATAATCAAAAGGAAGGCAACAAGGATCAGAAAGAGAGGGGTTCAGACTTCGAAGGAGAATAGTTCGAAGATCACAAAGAAGGGGCCAATGGCCGGAGTTCGGCAATCAAGATAGGTCGAAATAACAATTGTCAGAAGAGAAGAAGCACGTGAAGAAACATCAAAGCCAACAGGATGGCAAGGAACATGACGAGATCAAGTTGAAAAGATAGATAAGAATTTTCAATGCTGTAACTTAGTCTAGCTTCTTATTTTTCTTTTAGCACGGTGTAATAAGGAGGTCCGTTAAGCAGTAGCATCAGCAGCAACAACAATCAACAGCAGGGTCACAACATCATGGTAGTCCCAGCTACTAAAGCTTCTCGAACTACATTGACCTGATTCCCTTTTAGCCAGGGATATGTAGGAGACCTTCTGAAGCAAAGGTTCGGTCAAACTTTTCCAAACAATGCTTCATACGGAGCACTCAAACGGGCAAAAATCGCTCGTATTTGCTCAATATCTTTGCACAAAAACTCTTCGTGTTTACACGCAAAGAGGGGCAGCTGTGAGCACGTGATTTTTGCCCTATATGAGACTTACTCCCAAAAATTCAAACCAAAATAGCTTCGTGTTGTCCATGATTTTTGTGATTTCATGTTATAATTTTCTTATTATTCGTATCTGTGTGTGCATACTTATTTGATTAAATTAATAAAAATATAAAAATATATGTAATAACGTTTAGAACTTATCTTTAAAATTTTGAGTTAACTAGTAATTGGAAAAATCACAAAAAAATAAGAAAGGTGTATTTTACTTTGTTGTCACTACATGGTTTTATTCCCTTTGTTAATTATGAGTCAATTGTTGTTAAGTATTAATATCCGTGTGGTTTTATTTTTTTTCGAATCAACTAGAATTTTGCTCTTGTTATAAAAAGGAAAAGAAGAAAGGGCTGAAAATTAAGTTTGGGCTTCTAAATCCGGAGCCCAAACGAAACACTCAACCCAAGTCATGTGTTAGCCCAGTCCACCTCACCAAAGCCATCAGAGACGCCCCCAAACGACACCGTATCAGTGTCCGTATGTGGGCCGCTGATCAAATCCAACAAACGGCCCAGATCAACTGTCCCTTTAATCCAAACGACATCGTTTCATGGCAGTCAATCACGTCCGTCGAACCATCCTCGATCCAACGGTGGAGATCCATCCCCCAACCCGTTACGTAGCCAGGCCCAGTCCGCCCACAGACCAACCTGACTTCAATGATGCCCAAACGACATCGTTTGGATAAGTGAAATGATCCAGGCCGTTGATCTCATCAGATCAAACGGCCAGGATTCGTTTTCCACGCAGGTATATAAATCCCAAGGCCTACCCAGCCCCCTAAGCCAGACCCCCTCATCTTCATCGTCTCTCTTAGAGACGAACTGAGCCTCCCCCGTCCACCACCGTGCTCCGCCCACCGGAAATCGCCTCACAGCGGTTCCGGTAGGCCAAACCACCCAAAATTAACACCGTAGAATCTCCCAAGCCCCCTCTACACGGATCTAGCAGCCGTTAGTCTTGAATATTGCTCGAACGTTTCGAATATTAGTTTGGAGTTCGCCAGAACTTGAACGTTTACCCCAAGCCGCCCCAAACTCACCCCAAGCACTCCCTTGACCTCCCTCATACCCCTACTAACCCTGGTTTAGTTCGAATCTTACCAGAAATGTTAAAGCCCTAAATTCGAGCCCCAAGAACCCTAGTTTTCAAGAAGCCCAATTCGAGCTGGATTAGTCGTCAATTGAGGTCCAAGGGACTTTAGTCTAGGTGTTCTCAATCGAGAACATCTCAATTAAAGCCCATTTGGCTTCAATAGTTCCAAACCAAGTTCGAACTTGGGTCGGCAGATTTTCGTCTGAGGTAATTCATTCCCTTACGATTTCTGTTTGCATTCCGTATTTGTATTTGTATTTTGGTTTTAGAAGTTGTTTTAGCATTTTTCTACTCTTCCCAACAGACCTTTTTATTCGGTCAATTCAATCTTCACCAATTTTGTTTGATTGTAATGCTGTAATTGCTTTGTATGTATAGTTCATTTGATGTCGTCAGATTAATCAGCTCGTATGTTTGTTTTCCCTCAATCTGCCCGTATGCAATCCATAGGCCTGTGAGTTATTGTTTGTTGTTTAAGAATGATACCAATTAGAGGTTAATTGAGGTTAATGATAGAATGCAAAGGCACAGTAGGAACAGCCCAATGGAAGCCGGCTGTACAGCAGAGTTTCCCACCAATGCCCCATATTTATTAATTTAAAAATGCCCCCATACTTAGACATATTGTAGTGACAAAACCAGTGTCAGGGCTGCCAGGGAATATCATGGGTTCAGCAGGAGAGGGATGGGCAGGTGTAGTCCCTGATGTTTTGGCCTTAGTAGGTAGTTTATTAACTATAAATGGACTGACAAAAACACATAGAGAGGACACACATTGGAGAGCTTACAGATTTGAAAAGAGAGCATTCTGAAACACAGAGAGAGACAGATATACATAAAAGAGAGAAATACAATTCTGAAACAAAGCCTGAAAGTGTTGCTTCACTACTAATTTTTGAGTTCCATTTGCAAAATATTATCCAAAGCATTGCTGCCTGGTTCTCCAGTTCAAAACTGACCCAGTGTTCCCTTTTCTTGATGGTTGAAGTTCACTTAAAATACATTTGTGGGAGGGTTTAGCTGAGTTTTTGGTTCTGTTAAGTCATTTAGGATTGGGGTTTCAAGCTGTTGGCATTGTTCAGTTGTTTGTTGGTTTACCTCTGTTAACTCGAGATCAGTTGGGCATAATTGGGTATATCTGTGTTGCTGCCTTGGTATTTCCTGGAATTTGCAAACTGGTTTTTTAAGTGTGCTGGATTTCTTTTGCTGTTTGCAACTATTTGGGATTCTGGGGTGACTTGCTGTTTGATTGTTGGTATTCTCCTGATTGCTGAGTTTTTGTTTGATCACTGCCAAGCAGTCACTGACCTATCATTTCTTCATCTTTCTGCTATCAATCACCAGGTACACATTCCCAGCTTGTTTGATGTACCAACTCTTGCTAAGGATATGAGATGAAATGGAAGCCATATTGTGCTTAAATCTCCTTATTTCAACATCTACATACGTTTCTTTATAGAGTTTTCCTTTATGCCTGGTTGTAGGGTAGTTGAACTAAGGTTTACTTCAAATAATGACTGAGCTACATGGAATGACATGAATGGTAGTGGTCTAGTATGCTTGTAATTTAACAGACTGCCAGGGTAGTTAAACTAGTTCGTATTCATGTACCATAGTTAGTTTGATCTTGGATTCGTATATTTATTTGACAAATTTTAAAAGCAGTTTAAGCGGTAAGTGAATTCAAGGCATGTGATTAGCATGCATTAACAATAAATAGGATGAATCGTGAATTAGTCTCATAGTTTGCTCATAATCATAGAAGTTCATGTTTCAATCCATAATGCTAGTAGTTTTGATTACTTAGATTAATATCCTATCATTAAGAAATAACTATTGTCAATTGTCAGCTTGAAGTCATCGTTAGCAACATTTAGAAGGATTAGTGAAACCTAGCTTCAAACTCATGTAAGCTGGAATCAATAGGTTTAACATATTCGAAGTGCGAATCAATATAATAAGGTCAAGAACATTAATCCAATAGGCTTGAAACATGCTAGTTGAATGCACATTGAAGTTTAATGATGTGACGACCTGGCTCGTCGTCACGAGAATTACCACCCCGTTATGTTGTAAATACATGTTTTATGATTTTATATCAGTGTTAGAGTCTATCGGGTGAGTTAGGAGTGAATTGGATTGAAAATGAGGCATATAGCCTTTTTGAAGGAAACTTGAATAAGGAAAGTCAACCCGGAGTTGACTATTTGGTTAGGGGGCTCGGAATCGGATTCTGATGATTCGGTTAGTTTCGGGAGGTGATTTTTGACTTAGGGGAGCGGTCGGAATTGAATTTGGAGGCCCGATGTAGAAATAGGCTTGAATTGGCTAAGGTTGAATTTTGGCGAAATCCGAACGGTAGGTGAGATTTTGATCCGGGGTCGGAATGGAATTCCGACAGTTGCAGTAGCTCCGTTAGGTGATTTTGGATGTGCCTGCAAAATTTCAGGCCATTCGGACGTAGTTTGGTCGGGTTTTTGATTGAATGTGTAATTCGGAAAGTTTTAAGGAATTTAGGCTTGAATTCGATGCGAATTATGGGTTTTGATGTTGTTAGACGTGTTTTGAGGATTAGAGCAAGTTCGAATAAGGTATTAAGATGTGTTGGTATGTTTGGATGAGGTCCCGGGGGCCTCGGGGTGTTTTCGGATGGTTAAACGGAAGAAAATCATGGAAATTGCAGGTTGAAGTGTTCTGGTTCTGTCATTTTCGCCCCTGCGGAAATGTGGGCGCGGAGGCGAGTCCGCAGGAGCGGACTGAGGAGCGCAGGAGTGCTTGGCATCGCAGAAGCGGAATCCTTTCCGCTGAAGCGGCGTCGCTGGTGCGAGTGGGTGGCCGCAGAAGCGGACTTGATGAAAAGGGGGAAGTCCGCAGAAGCGGATTCTTGACCGCCTGTGCGAGTCCGCAGGAGCGGGCTCTGGTGCGCAGAAGCGGGAGTTTTCACAGAAACGGAGGTTCAATCGCGGAAGCGGACGCGCATAAGCGGTCCTTTTCTCGCAGAAGCGGAATTGGCCGGCTAGGCCTGGAACCGCTGAAGCGACCCTCTGGTCGCGGATACGGACTCGTAGGAGCGGAATTTTATCCGCAAAAGTGAAAATCGCTTTGAGTTAAGTGTATCAGAAGTTAGAAAAATTTCAGAAACATTTCACACATTTGGGTCTCGGCTTTAGAGGCGATTTGGGCGATTTTGAAGAGAAACTCAAGGGAAATCATCGGGTAATCAACTATGGACTTAAACTATGATTAGTATTGATAATATTATGCAATTATATCATGAAAATGGAGGAATTTGGGGTGATTCATGGAAGATTTAACCCTAGGCTTGAACTTTAGAAAATCAAGGTTTTTGAATGGGCAAATAGAGTCCGAATTTGGTAAAATTGATATACTTAGACTCGTATCGAGATGAGGGTTCCGAATATGTGACTTTTGTAATTTTTCGACAAGCGTACCGAAAAGTCGGGTTTTGACAACTTTGGGAATTTTGATGTAAATTGAGTTGTATTGATTGGGTGTCGTCCCATTGGCCTAATTTGTTGTATTTCTACTGTATTTGATCAGATTCTACGCGTGCGGAGCTTGATTCTCATGGCAAGGGCATTGCGGATTAGTCGTCGCGCCGTATTGAGGTGAGTAATAGATGTGGGTGAAGACCAGCGGGTTCGAAACCCCGGTATACCACTTTGTGACGCTATATAGCAGCGAGACACGTACTCTCTTACGAGTGCGGGGTCGATTGTGATTGGGGACTATGGCTTAGTCCGACTTGTTGATACTGTATTATGATATTAGGCTATTCTTGAGTCGTCGAACCTCCTTCTCGGATGGTTGCATATTATATATTGTGATAATGGCCACTCTTGAGTCGAGGAACCCCCTTCTTGGGCGGTTGAGTATAATTGTGGGCCGTGAGCCAGTTATTGGATCCCGCGAGGATCGTTATCATTGTCTTATCATTTAGACATGCTAGTTACTACCAGTCCGTATCTATTTCTGTTATCATGCTATTTCCAATCTCTAGAACTTGATATTACTGTTTTCAACTGAAAAATGATAAAAGATGTTTTCAAAAACTACTTTTGAGCCTGCGAGGCTGAAATTGCATATTAGCCAACTGGTAGTGGATCGGGCTGCACGCCGCAGCAGTATATATATGTTGGATTGGACTGCACACCGCAGTGATATTGTGCTTGGGCTGTAGGAGCCCCTCCGGAGTCTGAACCCCCACAGTGAGCACGGGTACCCAAATTGGATCGGGCTACGCGCCGTAGCGGTCATATCATGCATTGCATTGCATTTAGCTACATCTGCTAGCTGTTATACTGTTTTGCCGGTACTTGATGGTACATGTACATTTGATATTGATTCTGTGACAGGGTATTTGATTACGACTTTACATAGTGCTTTATTGCGGATTTCTTATCCGCTATTGTCTTACCCTTGTTTATTACCACTGAGTACGGCGGTACTCACGTTACTCCTCGCACCTTATGTGCAGATCCGGGTACCTCTCGGCGGTGATCCGAGTAGCTGTGCGAGGCGACGTCCGTGGGATATACGAGGTAGCTGCAGAGTCCGCAGGACCCGATATTCCTTCTTACTGTCTTTGATTTTGTATCGACATTGCTTTCCGTACTTGGTATCTTGTAAACTATCATATACTCATGTTCAGTAGAGGCTCATGACTCTTGACCCTTCGGTCTATGGGAGTTGATGTATTATGGGACTTGGTTCCCCATTTTCGTTATATGTATCGTTGTTATTTCGTGAATTAATATGCTTAAATGGGCTAAAGAGAGCTTCTAGCTCCGTGGTTGATATTGATTGGTCAGGCTGGCTTAGTAATATGCGGAGCGCCATCATGACCGGATTTGGGGTCGTGACAAGTTGGTATCGAGCCTAGGTTTACTAGGCCTCGTGAGTCTTGAGCCGGTTAGTAGAGTCTTGTGGATCGGTACGGGGACGCCTGTACTTATCCTCGGGAGGGCTGCGAACCTTTAGGAAAACATCACTTTTCTTGAACTCTGTCGTGCGATCTTGTTGTGAAACTAAATTTTTTCATATTCTATTCTCTCGCAGATGGCGAGAACACGAGCATCGGGACGAGGTGGACGACCTCCATTGCCACTGTTAGAGGCCGTGGGCGCGGTCGTGCTAGAGTTAGAGGTAGGGCGGGCGAGGCGGTGCCAAGCCCGACCCGCCTCGTTGTACTAGTTCGGGAGCGACCCCCGGTGGTTGATGCTCAGCGACCCCGAGTTCGAGGCCGGACTGTATCTATTGCTATTCTTGGTCTTCAGGAGACTCTTGCTAAGATATTATCAGTGTGTTCCAGTTTGGCTCAGGTAGTTTCAGCTACCGCTACTGTAGGGACATCTCAGTCAGGGGGTAGTTAGCAGACCCCTGCAGCTCGCACACCTGACCCGGTTGTTCAGGGACTTCAGATGCCAGAGGCGGTCCTCGCCCAGGTGGTTGCACCGGTTATTCCTCCAGCTGCACCATCTCCAGCTCCAGAGCATATGGTTCAGGTTATGCGCGATGACGAGCAGCGTCGTCTTGAGAGATTTGGTAGACTTCAGCCACCCCATTTCAGTGGCATTGAGGGCGAGGATGCCAGGGTTTCTTGGACAAGTGTCAGAGGATGTTGCGGATGGCTAGTATTCTTGAGTCCAGCGGAGTTTCATTTACTACCTTTCAGTTCACTGGTCCCGCATTTGATTGGTGGGAAGAGTTTGAGAGCCGTAGGCCTGCAGGAGCAGCACCTCTCACATGGCAGCAGTTCTCTACTCTCTTTCTAGAGAAATATGTACCTCAGTCTCGTCGCGAGGAGCTACATCGCCAGTTCGAGTGGTTGGTTCAGGGCGACATGTCTGTGACCCAGTATGAGCTCAGATTCACACAGTTGGCTAGGCATGCCACATGGATGATCCCTAATGATAGGGAGAGGATCAGGAGGTTCATTGATGGCCTCAACTACTCTATCCGTATTCTTATGACCAGAGAGAGAGTTTTGTCATCATCATTTGAGCAGGTTGTTGATATGGCACGCTCCATTGAGGCGGATCGTCGCCGAGAGAGAGAGGAGCGGGAGGCCGAAGGCCTCTGGTTCTGGTAGTTCCGGTGGTGCTCCATCTACGAGGGCCTTCCCGGCGGAGCGAGAGGTCGATCATCTGGACCTTCTCATTCGAGCCGCCCAGAGCAGAGCGGAGGTTCTCATGGTCGTGGTCGACATGGGTTTCGGCAGGGTCGGTCATCACTTAGTGCCCTTCCGGCCCGGGTGCCGCACCTACTTCATCAGTCCAGGGTTCTTCTGCGGCGAGGGGTTCCCTTCAGTCCCCTTCTCCAGCACCAGGTGCATGTTATGAGTGTGGTGAGTTTGGCCACATGAGGAGACAGTGCCCTCGACTCCGTAGGGACAGGACTCAGCAGAGGGATCAACCCTCATCTTCAGCACCATCTCAGTCTAGTAGAGGTGGAAGTCAGTCTTCTCGTGGTCGCCCCAGGGGCGAGGAGAGATCTGGTGGAGGCCAGGCACGGTTCTATGCACTTCCTTACAGACGTGATGCAGTTGCCTCCGATGTAGTGATTACAGGTATCATTTTTGTCTGTCACAGAGATGCCTCTGTTCTATTTGATCCAGGGTCCACATATTCTTACGTGTCCTCTTATTTTGCACATCACTTTGGTACGACTCGTAGTAGTCTTGATTTACCTGTTCATGTATCCACCCCCGTGGGTGATACGATCATTGTGGATCATGTCTATAGATCCTGTGTTATATCTATTGGGGGTCTGGAGACCCAGGCAGATTTGTTATTGTTGGGGATGGTGGACTTTGATGTTATATTGGGTATGGACTGGTTGTCTCCGTACCATGCCATATTGGACTGTCATGCTAAGATAGTTACGTTGGCCATTCCTGGTATTTCTCAGATCGAGTGGCGGGGTTCGACCGATTTCGTCCCTAGCCGTGTTATTTCGTTTTTAAAAGCTCGGAAGATGGTTGAAAAAGGGTGTTTATCGTACCTAGCTTTTGTGAGAGATGTGGGAGCTGAGTCTCCTAGCATTGATTCTGCACCTGTTGTGAGGGACTTTCAAGATGTATTCCCCTCAGACCTGCCGGGCATGCCGCCGGACATGGATATTGATTTTGGTATTGACTTGGTGCCGGGCACTCAGCCCATATCCATCCCTCCTTATCGGATGGCACCAGCTGAGTTGAAAGAACTGAAAGAGCAGCTTCAAGAGCTTCTGGATAAGGGTTTCATCCGCCCTAGTGTGTCTCCGTGGGGTGCGCTGGTATTATTTGTTAAAAATAAAGATGGTTCCATGCGAATGTGTATTGATTATAGGCAATTGAACAAAGTGACGGTGAAGAACAAGTACCCTCTACCGCGCATAGATGATTTGTTTGATCAGTTATAGGGTGCGAGGGTGTTTTCTAAGATCGATCTTCGTTCAGGCTATCATCAGCTGAAGATCAGGGACTCGGATATTATGAAGACTGCATTCGGGACCCGATATGGTCATTATGAGTTTCTTGTGATGTCGTTTGGGCTGACCAACGCCCCAGCAACATTTATGCATCTGATGAACAGTGTGTTCGAGCCCTATTTGGATTCATTTGTGATTGTGTTCATTGATGACATTCTAGTCTACTCCCGTAGTCAGGAGGAGCATGCTCAACATTTGAGTATTGTGTTGCAGAGATTGAGAGAGGAGAAGCTATATGCTAAATTCTCCAAGTGCGAGTTTTGGCTCGAGTCCGTACCATTTCTGGGACATGTGGTGTCTCGTGATGGTATTCAGGTTGATCCTAAGAAGATAGAGGCGGTGCAGAGTTGGCCTAGACCGTCCTCAGCTACAGAGATTAGGAGTTTTCTTGGTTTGGTGGGATATTATCGTCGGTTTGTTCAGGAATTTTCATCCATTGCTTCTTCATTGACTAAATTGACCCGGAAGGGTGCACCATTCGTGTGGTCGGATGAGTGCGAAGAGAGCTTTCAGAAGCTCAAGACAGCTTTGACCACAGCTCCAGTGTTAGTATTGCCATCAGCTTCAGGTTCATATACCGTTTATTGTGATGCCTCGAGAGTGGGGATAGGTTGTGTGTTGATGCAGGAAGGTAAGGTAATTTCTTATGCTTCTCGGCAGTTGAAGCCACATGAGAAGAACTATCCTGTTCATGACTTGGAGCTAGCCGCCATTGTTCGTGCATTGAAGATTTGGAGGCACTATTTGTACGGCGTGTCTTGTGAGGTGTATACCGACCATCGTAGTCTCCAGCACTTGTTCAAACAGAAAGACCTTAATTTGAGACAGCGGAGATGGCTTGAGTTGCTGAAGGATTATGACATTACTATATTATATCATCCGGGGAAGGACAATGTGGTGGCCGATGCTTTGAGCCGGAAGGCGATCAGTATGGGGAGCTTGGCATATATTCCAGCTGAGGAGAGGCCATTTGCTCATGATATTCAGGTGCTAGCCAATCGGCTAGTGAGGTTAGATGTTTCGGAGCCCAGCAGGGTATTGGCTTGTGTTGTATCTCGGTCATCTCTATATGATCGTATTCGTGAGCGCCAGTATGATGATCCACATTTGGCTGTCCTGAGGGACAGAGTTCAGCATGATGATGCTAGAGATGTCACCATTGATAGTGACGACGTATTGAGGATGCAAGGCCGGATATGTGTGCCCAATGTTGATGGCCTTCGTGAGTTGATTCTGGAGGAGGCCCATAGCTCGCGGTATTCTATCCATCCTGGAGCCGCTAAGATGTATCAAGATTTGAAACAACACTATTGGTGGAGAAAGATGAAAATGGACATTGTCGGACATGTAGCACGGTGCCTCAACTGTCAGCAGGTTAAGTACGAGCATCAGAGGCCCGGTGGTGTATTTCAGCGCATTGATATTCCCGAGTGGAAATGGGAGAGGATCACTATGGACTTTGTTACTGGACTCCCTCGGACGGCGAGGAAGTTTGATTCTGTATGGGTGATTGTGGATAGGCTGACCAAGTCAGCTCACTTCATTCCAGTTAGTACTACCTACTCATCGGAGCGGTTGGCAGTGATCTTTATTCGAGAGATTGTTCGATTGCATGGGGTCCCAGTGTCTGTCATATCCGACAGGGGTACTCAGTTCACTTCTCAGTTTTGGAGAGCATTTCAGCGAGAGATGGGTACACGGGTTGAGTTGAGTACAACATTTCACCCCCAGACAGATGGGCAGTCCGAGCGTACTATTCAGATCTTGGAGGATATGCTGCGAGCTTGTGTGATTGATTTTGGTGGTTCGTGGGATGAGTTCCTACCACTTGCCGAGTTTGCCTACAACAACAGTTATCAGTCGAGTATTCAGATGGCCCCGTATGAGGCATTGTATGGCAGGCGGTGTAGATCCCCGTGGGATGGTTTGAGCCTGGTGAGGTTAGATTGATAGGGACTGAGTTAGTCCAAGATGCTCTGGATAGAGCAAAGTTGATCCAGGAGAGGCTTCGTACAGCACAGTCTCGCGAGAAGAGTTATGCGGACCGTAGAGTTCGAGAGTTGTCTTTCATGGTTGGTGACAGAGTATTGTTGAAGGTTTCACCTATGAAGGGTGTCATGAGGTTTGGGAAGAAAGGAAAGTTGAGTCCTAGGTACATTGGTCCTTTTGAGATACTTAAGAGAGTTGGAGAGGTGGCATATGAGTTGGCATTGCCGCCCAGCTTATCCAGCGTCCATCCAGTATTCCATGTGTCTATGCTCCGGAAGTACATTGGAGATCCGTCTCATGTATTAGACTTCAGTACCATTCAGCTTGATGGTGATCTATCCTATGATGTGGAGCCTATTGCTATTTTGGGTCGTCGGGTGAGAAAATTGAGGTCCAAGGAGATTGCATCGGTTAAGGTTCAGTGGAGAGGTCGACCCGTGGAGGAGGCCACTTGGGAGATCGAGCGGGAGATGCGGAGCAGATATCCTCACTTGTTTGAGACTTCGGGTATGTTTCTTGACCCGCTCGAGGACGAGCGTTTGCTTAAGAGGGGGAGAATGTGACGACCCGGCCCGTCGTCACGAGAATTACCACCCCGTTATGTTGTAAATGCATGTTTTATGATTTTATATCGGTGTTAGAGTCTATCGGGTGAGTTAGGAGTGAATTGGATTGAAAATGAGGCATATAGCCTTTTTGAAGGAAACTTGAATAAGGAAAGTCAACCCGGAGTTGACTATTTGGTTAGAGGGCTCGGAATCGGATTCTGATGATTCGGTTAGTTCCGGGAGGTGATTTGTGACTTAGGGGAGCAATCGAAATTGAATTTGGAGGCCCGGTGTAGAAATAGGCTTGAATTGGCAAAGGTTGAATTTTGGCGAAATCCGAACGGTAGGTGAGATTTTGATCCGAGGGTCGGAATGGAATCTCGACAGTTGCAGTAGCTCCGTTAGGTGATTTTGGATGTGCCTGCAAAATTTCAGGCCATTCGGACGTAGTTTGGTCGGGTTTTTGATTGAATGTGTAATTCGGAAAGTTTTAAGGAATTTAGGCTTGAATTCGATGCGAATTATGGGTTTTGATGTTGTTAGACGTGTTTTGAGGATTGGAGCAAGTTCGAATAAGGTATTAAGATGTGTTGGTATGTTTGGATGAGGTCCGGGGGGCCTCGGGGTGTTTTCAGATGGTTAAACGGAAGAAAATCATGGAAATTGCAGGTTGAAGTATTCTGGTTCTGTCATTTTCGCCCCTGCGGAAATGTGGGCGCGGAGGCGAGTCCACAGAAGCGGACGAGGGGCGCAGGAGCGCTTGGTTACGCAGAAGCGGAACATTTTCCGCTGAAACGGCATCGCTGGTGCGAGCCAGTGATCGCAGAAGCGGGCGAGAAGAAAATGGGAAGGTCCGCAGAAGCGGACACTTGACCGCCTGGGCGAGTCCGCAGGAGCGGACTCTGGTGCGCAGAAGCGGATGTCTTCGCAGAAGCGGAGGTTTAATCGCGGAAGCGGACGCGCATAAGCGGTCCTTTTCTCGCATAAGCGGAATTGGCCGGCTAGGCCTGGAATCGCTGAAGCGACCCTTTGGTCGCGGATACGGACGCGTAGGAGCGGAAATTTTTCCGCAGAAGCGAAAATCGCAGTGAGTTAAGTGTATCAGAAGTTAGAAAATTTCAGAAACATTTCACACATTTGGGTCTCGGCTTTAGAGGCGATTTGGGCGATTTTGAAGAGAAACTCAAGGGAAATCATCGGGTAATCAACTATGGACTTAAACTATGATTAGTATTGATAATATTATGCAATTATATCATGAAAATGGAGGAATTTGGGGTGATTCATGGAAGATTTAACCCTAGGCTTGAACTTTGGAAAATCAAGGTTTTTGAATGGGCAAATGGAGTCCGAATTTGGTAAAATTGATATGCTTAGACTTGTATCGAGATGAGGGTTCCGAATATGTGACTTTTGTAATTTTTCGACAAGCGTACCGAAAAGTCGGGTTTTGACAACTTTGGGAATTTTGATGTAAATTGAGTTGTATTGATTGGGTGTCGTCCCATTGGCCTAATTTGTTGTATTTCTACTGTATTTGATCAGATTCTACGCGTGTGGAGCTTGATTCTCGTGGCAAGGGCATTGCGGAGTAGTCGTGGCGCCGTATTGAGGTGAGTAATTGGTGATGACCAGCGGGTTCGAAACCCCGGTATACCACTTTGTGACGCTGTATAGCAGCGAGACACGTACTCTCTTGCGAGTGCGGGGTCGATTGTGATTGGGGACTATGGCTTAGTCCGACTTGTTGATATTGTATTATGATATTAGGCTATTCTTGAGCCGTCGAACCTCCTTCTCAAATGGTTGCATATTATATATTGTGATAATGGCCACTCTTGAGCCGAGGAACCCCCTTCTTGGGCGGTTGAGTATAATTGTGGGCCGTGAGCCAGTTATTGGATCCCGCGAGGATCGTTATCATTGTCTTATCTTTTAGACATGCTAGTTACTATGTCACGACCCGGATTTTCCCCCAACATCGGGATCGTGATGGCGCCTACTCGTGGTAGCTAGGCAAGCCACTTTATTCATACCATCCTGTTTTTAACACAATTTTAATTAAATAAATGCGGAATACTTTATCGAAATAGAAATAACTAATTACAAGATAAAAATCATACTGAAATCCTCTACCCAAGACGTGGAGTCACCAACTCACGAACTACTATGGAATACTACACATAAAAGTCCGAAGGAAATATAACATAATTCTGTTTGTCTCGGAACAAAGAGACTACAGCTAATAACATAAATAAAGAGAGAGACGCCGGGCCTGCGGACGTCGGCAAGCTACCTCGGTCTCAAATATGATCAACTCCCACGCAATCGATTTACTGCTGCTGCTCCTGATCGTAACCTGGACCTGTGCAAAAACGCACGAAGTGTAGTATCAGCACAACCGACCCCATGTGCTGGTAAGTGCCTGGCCTATCCCGGCGAAGTAGTGACAAGCATAGGACCAGACACCCACATAAACCTGTGTAATTCAATATATATGCATACCACAGAATAACAAGAAATAACCAGGTAATAACACAATAAGGAATATCTCAAAGAATTCAACAATTAACAACAGTTAATAAATTCACAAGGAAAAACAAAGTATAATGAAAACACAAGTAATATCAAGTCAAGGAATAGCAAGCAGTTGCACGGCATCACCCTTCGTGCTTTTACTCTCATCCTCACCAAATAAGCAAATAAAGTACACGGCATCACCCTTCGTGCTTTTACTCTCATCCTCACCAAATAAGCAAATAAAGTACACGGCATCACCCTTCGTGCTTTTACTCTCATCCTCACATCCATAGTACGGCATGATCCTTCGTACATGGTTCAATAACGGGGCACGACATGATCCTTCGTGCATAATCAATAAATAAACATGGCACGGCATTAACCTTCGTGCATAAATAAATAAACATGGCACGGCATCACCCTTCGTGCATTATCACTCTTCCTCACCCAAATAACAATCACGGTTAAGGGCAAAGAAAGAAACAGTAATTCATAAACCGTCCCATCAAGGGCAATCAATAATTATCTTCACAACAAGTCCCAACAAGGGAGAACAATAACAATTCATCCGTAATATATCTCAAAATAATCATTTTTCAACGACTCACGGTCATACTAGACGCCAGTGTATGGATGCTCGTCACCACAGCCCATACACCGCACTCGATCACATAACACATAGCACGTAATCCTATTCCCTCAAGCTAGGATAGAACAAACACTTACCTCGAATGTTTATGAACAATTCAATCCGTGGAAATGTCTTTTTCTTTCAACTTTGGCTCCAATCCAATCGTATCTATACACAATTGATTTAATATCATCAATACTACTCAACAAACTAATTCTTAAGACCAAATACAACTTTTACAACATTCTGCCCGGAATAGTGAATTTCAACCCCGGGCCCACATGGTCGGAACTCGGGGTTAGGACCAAAATCCGGTTACCCATCCCCCACGAGTTCATGTATATGATTTGTTTCAAAATCGGACCTCAATTCGAGGTCCAATTCCCCAATTTATGAAAAACCCTATTTTCTAACAAAAACAAGAATTCTACCATTAAAACCTTTGATTTCTAATGAAAAACATGTTTAAAGATGTTAGGAATTGAAAGAATTAAGTAAAAAGTGACTTACAATTGTTTTGATGAAGAAGAAATCCGTGAAGAATCGCAAATGGGTGTTTTTGTTTTGTAAAAAGTGAAGAAATGAGCTGAAAATCGTGTTTTACAGGTCTCTGTGTTCGCATTTGCGAACATGGGTTCGCAATTGCGAACCCCGACCAATTTCTGGAGTTTGAAAAATAAGCTAAGGCTGGGAAGTTCGCATTTGCGAACTATTGTTCGCATTTGCGAAGCCAAGGCAAACCTGGGGCTTCGCATTTGCGAACATATGTTCGCATTTGCGAACCAAGCTGGGAAGGGCAGTGTTCGCATTTGCGAACTAATGTTCGTATTTGCGAACACAGGCATTTAAGGGCAGTGTTCGCATTTGCGAACCAATGTTCGCATTTGCGAACACAGGCAGTAAAGGGCAATGTTCGCATTTGCGAACAATTGTTTGCATTTGCGAACAAGGCTGGGTTATGAGACGTTCGCATTTGCGATCAGGGTTCGCATTTGCGAGCCCTGCCTTGTACTGCCCCCTTCGCAATTGCGAGAAATACTTCGCAATTGCGAAGCCAACAGCTGGGTGAAAAACTAGCAGTGCAAAAATTCAGAATTTCATCCAACGGACTATCAAATCTTTACCCGAGCCCCCGGGCTCCAAACCAAACATGTACACAACCTCAAAAACACATTATGAACTTGTTCGTGCGATCACATCGCCAATATCACCTCGTTTTCATCAAATCAAGCCTCAAATTCATGATTTTCATACCTTTGATTTTCAAAACTTTCAAACTTGGGACTCAAGGTCCAAAACATCTCAAACGACATCCGAATGTCACCAAACTTTACGAAATCACATATATAATATTTAAGACTTGTACCGGGCGTCGGAACCAAAATACGAGCCCGATACCAAGGTCAATTAATTAATTTCCTTTAACAATTACATCAAAAACAATTTCATAGAAAAATTCATAACTTGGTCTCTAGGCCTCAGAATTCGACTCCGGACGTACGTCCAAGTCCCATATTTTCCTACGGACCTCTCGGGACCATCCAATCTCGGGTCCGGGTCCGTTTACCAAAAATGTTGACCGAAGTCAACCATATCAATATTAATATCATTTTTATCCAAATTTCTCATAGAATTCATATTTTCTATCACCAAATCTTTCCGGCTACATGCCCGGATTGTGCACGTAAATCGAGGCAACATGGAATGAGGTTTTCAAGGCCTCAAAAGCTCGAAATGATTAATAAAATAAGTGATGACCCTTTGGGTCGTCACAATCTCCACCTCTAAAACAACCGTGTCGATGCCGCAGGAGGCTCTCCACCTCTAAAACAACTGAGTCAGGATACAAGTGTGGGTAGCGGCTCCGCATATCAGACTCGGACTCCCAGGTCGATGCCGCAGGAGGCTGACCTCTCCACCGAACACGCACAGAAGGATAACTCTTCGACCTCAACTGTCGAACCTGCCGGTCTAGAATGGCTACCGATTCCTCCTCGTAAGATAGATAATTGTCCAATTGGACAGTACTGAAGTCTAACACATGTGTGGGATCGCCGTGGTATCTCCGAAGCATAGATACGTGAAAAACTGGGTGCACGGCTGATAAGCTAGGCGGCAAAGCTAATCTGTAAGCCACCCCTCCCACTCTGTCTAGAATCTCAAATGGACCAATATACCTAGGGTTGAGCTTGCCCTTCTTCCCGAACCTCATCACGCCCTTCATAGGCGACACTCGGAGCAATACTCGTTCACCAACCATGAAATCTACATCTTGAACCTTACGATCCGCATAAGTCTTCTGCCTGGACTGAGCTGAACGCAATCTCTCCTGAATAATCTTGACCTTATCCAAGGCCTCCTGAACTAAGTCTGTACCCAACAACCGAGCTTCTCCCGGTTCAAACCATCCAACCGGTGATCGACATCGCCTACCATACAACGCCTCATACGGAGCCATCTGGATGCTAGATTGGTAACTGTTATTGTAGGCGAACTCTGCTAATGGCAGAAACCGGTCCCACGAGCCTCCGAAATCAATAACACAGGCTCGAAGCATGTCCTCTAGAATCTGAATAGTCCTCTCGGACTGGCCATCCGTCTGAGGATGAAATGCTGTACTCAACTGAACCTGGGTGCCTAACTCCTGCTGGACCGTTCTCCAGAACCGCGAGGTAAACTGCGTACCCCGATCAGAGATAATAGATATTGGCATTCCATGGAGACAAACAATCTCCCTAATGTAAACCTCCGCTAACCTCTCCGACGAGTAGGAGACGGATACTAGAATAAAGTGTGCTGATTTGGTCAGCCTATCAACAATGACCCAAATAGCATCAAATTTTCTCCGAGTCAAAGGAAGTCCAGTAACGAAGTCCATAGTGATCCGCTCCCATTTCCACTCGGGAATTTCAATCTTCTGGAATACCCCACCAGGTCTCTGGTGCTCATATTTCACCTGCTGACAATTTAGACACCGAGCGACATACGCAACGATATCTTTCTTCATTCTGCGCCACTAATAGTGCTGCCGTAAGTCCTGGTACATCTTCGCGGCGCCTGGGTGAATGGAATACCGCGAACTGTGGGCCTCCGCTAAGATCAACTCTCGAATCCCTTCGACATTGGGCACACAAACTCGACACTGCAATTTCAATACCCCATCATCATCTAGATTTACCTGTGTGGCACCTCCCCGCTGTACTACTGTATCCCTCAACTCACGCAAATGAGGATCATCAAATTGCCTCTCACGGATACACTCTAATAAAGAAGAACGAGCGACCGTGTGGGCTAACACCCTGCTAGGCTCAGAAATGTCTAATCTCACGAACCGGTTGGCTAAGGCCTGGACATCTAGAGCTAATGGTCTCTGACCTGACCGGAATGTATGCAAGACTACCCATGCTGGCATACTTTCTACTCAAAGCATCGGCCACCACATTGGCCTTACATGGGTGATATAAGATAGTAACATCATAGTCTTTTAGCAACTCTAACCATCTCCGCTGTCGTAGATTCAACTCCTTCTGCTTGAACAAGTACTGTAGGCTTTTGTGATCAGTGTACACTTCACATGTCACACCATATAGATAATTCCTCCAGATCTTTAAGGCATGAACCTCTGCTGCTAACTCAAGATCATGAACTGGATAATTCTTCTCATGTATTTTTAACTGCCTCGAAGCATAAGCGATAACCTTACCATCCTGCATCAATACCGCTCCAAGCCCTGTACGAGATGCGTCACAATAAACTGTATAAGGCCCTGCACCTGTAGGTAGTACCAACACTGGTGCGGTGGTCAAGGCTGTCTTGAGCTTCTGAAAGCTCGCCTCACACTCCTCTGACCACTGGAACTGGACACCCTTCTGGGTCAACCTGGTCATCGGGGCTGCAATAGAAGAAAACCCCTCTACGAAACGACGGTAGTAACCTGCTAATCCCAAGAAACTCCGGATCTCAGTCACTGAAGCTGGTCGAGGCCAATTCTAGACTGCCTCAATCTTCTTTGGGTCTACTGAATACCTTCCACTGATACAATGTGACCCAGAAATGCTACCGAACTCAGCCAGAACTCACATTTCAAAAATTTAGCATAAAGCTGATTATATTTCAGAGTCTGAAGAACCACTCTGAGGTGCTGCTCGTGCTCTTCCTGGCTGCGGGAGTACACCAGGATATCATCTATGAAGACTATCACGAATAGATCTAAGTAAGGCCTGAATACCCGATTCATCAACTCCATGAATGCTGCTGGGGCATTGGTCAACCCGAAGGACATGACCAAGAACTCATAATGCCCATATCTAGAGCGAAAGGCTGTCTTAGGAATGTCGGCCGCCCTGATCTTCAGCTGATGGTAGCCTGACCTCAAGTCTATCTTAGAGAATACCCTTGCTCCCTGGAGCTGGTCAAACAAATCATCAATCCTCGGCAGTGGATATTTATTTTTGATAGTCACCTTGTTTAACTGCCGGTAATCAATACACATCCGCATCGAGCCATCCTTCTTCTTTAAAATAATACAGGCGCTCCCCAGGGGGAAACACTGGGCCTGATAAAGCCCTTCTCAAGAAGGTCCTGCAACTGATCTTTCAACTCTTTTAGCTCCGGCGGGGCCATACGATAGGGTGGGATAGAGATGGGCTGAGTGCCCGGTGCCAGATCAATACATAAATCAATATCCCTGTCGGGTGGCATGCCCGGCAGGTCTGAAGGAAAAACCTCAGCAAACTCCCGTGCAATAGGGACTGACTCAATGGAAGGAACTTCTGCGCTGGAATCACGAACATAAGCCAGATAAGCTAGACACCCCTTCTCGACCATACGTCGAGCCTTAACATAGGAAATGACAGTGCGAACGGAGTGGCTTGAGGTACCTTTCCACTCTAGTCGGGGTGATTCCGGCAAGGCTAAGGTCACCGTCTTAGCATGGCAATCAAGAATAGCATGGTATGGGGACAACCAGTCCATCCCCAATATGACATCAAAATCTACCATATCCAAAAGCAACAGATCAACACGGGTCTCAAGACCCCCAAATACAACTACACACGAACGATGCACCCGATCGACTACAATGGAGTCACCCACTGGTGTAGCCACATAAACTGGAATATCCAGAGCATAGCTGGGCACAGCCAAATACGGTGCGAAGTAGGAAGACACGTAGGAATATGTAGATCCGGGGTCAAATAATACTGAAGCACCTCTGCCACACACAAGAATAGTACCTATAATCACGGCATCTGATGCCTCTGCCTCTGGCCTGGCTGGTAAAGCATAGAATCGGGGATCTGCACCTCCCCTCCGAGCTGCGTCTCTAAGACGACCATCAACTGGCTGACCTCTACCTCTGGCTGGATGGTCTCCACCTCTACGGTCTCGACCTCCACCTCTATAATCTCTACCCCCGCCTCTGGCTGGCTGGGCAGGCTGAGGGTCAGCTGGGGCCCGAATCATAGGACGAGGACCTCGCTGCTGAGAGTTGCCCGCTGCTAGAGGGCAATTCCTGATAAAATGACCTGGGTCACCACAACCGTAGCAACCCTTAGACTGATAGGGCTGCTGGCCCTGACGCCCTGAATGGCCTCCACGAACACTCTGAAGAGGCTGAGCATTAATAGTAGGTTGGTCTGAATAATGCCCCCGAACACCACGATTACCTGGTCCACCCTGTGAAGCCTGAAGGGCGGAATGAAAAGGCCTGGAAGACCTGGCCTCTATCAAAGGATTCTCTGCCACCAGAGGAAGAACCACCAAACCTGCCTGAATGACGAGGCCTCTTATCTGAAGAATGACCGCCTCCCCTAGCAAGAGCCATCTCAACTCTGCGTGCTGCATTTGCTGCCTCCTGAAATGATATGTCACTCCCCACGCCCATAGCCATCTGGAGTCTAATTGGCTGATTACGCCCATCTATAAACCTGCGGACCCTCTCCCGCTCTGTGGGAAGTATCACCACTGCATGACGAGCCAAATCAACAAATCTCGTCTCATACTGAGTGACAGTCATAGTACCATTTTGGAGGCGCTCAAACTGCCTCCGTAGTACATCCCGCTGAGTAACAGGGAGAATCTTCTCTAGAAATAACTCTTCAAACTGATCCCATGATAAAGCCGGGGACCACGTTGGTCGAGTCAAGCAATAATCTCTCCACCAAGTCTTGGCGGATCCTGAAAGCCTGAAGGTACAGAAGTCAACTCCGTTTGTCTCCACGATCCCCATAGTCTTTAGAATCTCATGACAACTGAATAAGAAGTCCTGAGGATCCTCCGATGTGGCTCCACTGAATGTAGTGGTAAATAGCTTGGAGAACCGATCAAGCCTCCATAACGAATCGAAGTCATGGCCGCTCCATCACCCGTGTGAGATGTGGTACTCGATCGAGTGGCCACAATGGGCCGGATGCGGTGCTCGAGGCTAAGGAGCTGCCGGCTCGGAGTACGAGCAATAGGAGTGCGGGCCCCTCCTCCGGCCTCGAGAAGTGGCTGGGGCAACCGATAATAAACCCGCTCCGGCAATGTTGTCCATAAACCCGTTATTCTGACCAAAGCATCCGGAGATCCGGGGTAAATAAAGCCTCTCACGGGACCTGAGCTGGGCCCACTCTGGAGCTGCTGGGACCGGAACCTCCTCGTCAATCTCAATATGAGGCTCCACCTCTAGGGTAGCCGCTCGGGGCCGAGCTCTACCCCTACCACGGCCTCTCGCTACGGCCCCGGCCCTCGCCCTCGCGGAGCGCACGGGGCTCGGGGCTCGCTCGGTCGGCGGACGAAGAAGCGCGTGTCCTCGCCATCCGCGAAAGGACGGAATAGAAATTCAATCGGTAATTGAGGAACAAGCCGCGCGACAAGAAAGAACAAATGAGAGACTCTTTCCTAACTCGATAGACTTTGGAGGACAAGTACGGACGTCTCCGTACCTACCTCTCAAACTCTACTAAGCTTGTTCGTGAGTGGTGAGACCTATGTAACCTAGAGCTCGATACCAACTTGTCACGACCCGGATTTTCCCCCAACATCGGGATCGTGATGGCGCCTACTCGTGGTAGCTAGGCAAGCCACTGTATTCATACCATCCTGTTTTTAATACAATTTTAATTAAATAAATGCGGAATACTTTATCGAAATAGAAATAACTAATTACAAGATGAAAATCATACTGAAATCCTCTACCCAAAACGTGGAGTCACCAACTCACGAACTAATATGGAATACTACACATAAAAGTTTGAAAGAAATATAACATAATCCTGTTTGTCTTGGAACAAAGAGACTACAGCTAGTAACATAAATAAAGAGAGAGACGCCGGGCCTGCGGACGTCCGCAAGCTACCTCGGTCTCAAATGTGATCAACTTCCACGCAATCGATTTACTGCTGTTGCTCCTGATCGTAACCTGGACCTGTGCAAAAACGCACAGAAGTGTAGTATCAGCACAACCGACCCCATGTGCTGGTAAGTGCCTGGCCTATCCCGGCGAAGTAGTGACAAGCCTAGGACCAGACACTCACATAAACCTGTGCAATTCAATATATATATATATATATATACCACGGAATAACAAGAAATAACCAGGTAATAACACAATAAGGAATATCTCAAAGAATTCAACAATTAACAACAGTTAATAAATTCACAAGGAAAAACAAAGTATAATGGAAACACAAGTAATATCAAGTCAAGGAATAGCAAGCAATTGCACGGCATCACCCTTCGTGCTTTTACTCTCATCCTCACCAAATAAGCAAATAAAGTACACGGCATCACCCTTCGTGCTTTTACTCTCATCCTCACCTAATAAGCAAATAAAGTACACGGCATCACCCTTCGTGCTTTTACTCTCATCCTCACATCCATAGTACGGCATGATCCTTCGTACATGGTTCAATAACAGAGGGCACGGCATGATCCTTCGTGCATAATTAATAAATAAACATGGCACGGCATTAACCTTCATGCATAATTAAATAAACATGGCACGGCATCACCCTTCGTGCATTATCACTCTTCCTCACCCAAATAACAATCACAGTTAAGGGCAAAGAAAGAAAACAGTAATTCATAAACCGTCCCATCAAGGGCAATCAATAATTATCTTCACAACAAGTCCCAACAAGGGAGAACAATAACAATTCATCCGTAATATATCTCAAAATAATCATTTTTCAACGACTCACGGTCATACTAGACGCCAGTGTATGGATGCTCGTCACCACAGCCCATACACCGCACTCGATCACATAACACATAGCACGTAATCCTATTCCCTCAAGCTAGGATAGAACAAACACTTACCTCGAATGTTTATGAACAATTCAATCCGTGGAAATGTCTTTTTCTTTCAACTTTGGCTCCAATCCAATCGTATCTATACACAATTGATTTAATATCATCAATACTACTCAACAAACTAATTCTTAAGACCAAATACAACTTTTACAACATTCCGCCCGGAATAGTGAATTTCAACCCCGGGCCCACATGGTCGGAACTCGGGGTTAGGACCAAAATCCGGTTACCCATCCCCCACGAGTTCATGTATATGATTTGTTTCAAAATCGGACCTCAATTCGAGGTCCAATTCCCCAATTTATGAAAAACCCTATTTTCTAACAAAAACAAGAATTCTACCATTAAAACCTTTGATTTCTAATGAAAAACATGTTTAAAGATGTTAGGAATTGAAAGAATTAAGTAAAAAGTGACTTACAATTGTTTTGATGAAAAAGAAATCCGTGAAGAATCGCAAATGGGTGTTTTTGTTTTGTAAAAAGTGAAGAAATGAGCTGAAAATCGTGTTTTACAGGTCTCTGTGTTCGCATTTACGAACATGGGTTCGCAATTGCGAACCCCGACCAATTTCTGGAGTTTGAAAAATAAGCTAAGGCTGGGAAGTTCGCATTTGCGAAGCCAAGGCAAAACTGGGGCTTCGCATTTGTGAACATATGTTCGCATTTGCGAACCAAGCTGGGAAGGGCAGTGTTCGCATTTGTGAACTAATGTTCGCATTTGCGAACACATGCATTTAAGGGCAGTGTTCGCATTTGCGAACCAATGTTCGCATTTGCGAACACAGGCAGTAAAGGGCAATGTTCGCATTTGCGAACAATTGTTCGCATTTGCGAACAATTGTTCGCATTTGCGAACAAGGCTAGGTTATGAGGCGTTCACATTTGCGATAAGGGTTCGCATTTGCGAGCCCTGCCTTGTACTGCCCCCTTCGCAATTGCGAGAAATACTTCGCAATTGCGAAGCCAACAGCTGGGTGAAAAACCAGCAGAGCAAAAATTCAGAATTTCATCCAACGGCCTATCAAATCTTTACCCGAGCTCCCCGGGCTCCAAACCAAACATGTACACAACCTCAAAAACACATTATGAAATTGTTCGTGCGATCACATCGCCAATATCACCTCGTTTTCATCAAATCAAGCCTCAAATTCATGATTTTCATACCTTTGGTTTTCAAAACTTTCAAACTTGGGACTCAAGGTCCAAAACATCTCAAACGACATCCGAATGTCACCAAACTTTACAGAAATCACATATATAATATTTAAGACTTGTACCGGGCGTCGGAACCAAAATACGAGCCCGATACCAAGGTCAATTAATTAATTTCCTTTAACAATTACATCAAAAATAATTTCATAGAAAAATTCATAACTTGGGCTCTAGGCCTCAGAATTCGACTCCGGACGTACGTCCAAGTCCCATATTTTCCTACGGACCTCTCGGGACCATCAAATCTCGGGTCCGGGTCCGTTTACCAAATATGTTGACCGAAGTCAACCATATCAATATTAATATCAATTTTATCCAAATTTCTCATAGAATTCATATTTTCTATCACCAAATCTTTCCGGCTACATGCCCGGATTGTGCACGTAAATCAAGGCAACATGGAATGAGGTTTTCAAGGCCTCAAAAGCTCGAAATGATTAATAAAATAAGTGATAACCCTTTGGGTCGTCACATACTACCAGTCCGTAGCTATTTCTGTTATCATGCTATTTCCAATCTCTGGAACTTGATATTACTGTTTTCAACTGAAAAATGATAAAAGATGTTTTCAAAAACTACTTTTGAGCCTGCGAGGCTGTATTTGCATATTAGCTGACTGATAGTGGATCGGGCTGCGCGCCGCAACGGTATATATATGTTGGATCGGACTGCACGCCGTAGTGATATTGTGCTTGGGCTGTAGGAGCCCCTCCGGAGTCTGAACCCCCACAGTGAGCACGGGTACCCAAATTGGATCGAGCTACGCGCCGTAGCGGTCATATCATGCATTGCATTGTATTTAGCTACATCTGCTAGCTGTTATACTGTTTTGCTGGTACTTATTGGTACAAGTACAGTGAAGATTGATTCTATGACAGGGTAGCTGATTATAGCTTTACATAGTGCTTTATTGCGGATTTCTTATCTGCGTTGTCTTACCCTTGTTTATTACCACCGAGTCTGGCAGTACTCATTTTACTCCCTGCACCTTGTGTGCAGATCCAGGTACCTCTCAGCAGTGATCCAGTAGCTGTGCGAGGCGACGTCTGTGGGATATACGAGGTAGCTGCAGAGTCCGCAGGACCCGATATTCCTTCTTACTGTCTTTGATTTTGTATCGACATTGCTTTCCGTACTTGGTATCTTGTAAACTATCATATACTCATGTTCAGTAGAGGCTCATGACTCTTGACCCTTCGGTCTATGGGATTTGATGTATTATGAGACTTGGTTCCCCGTTTTCGTTATATGTATCACTGTTATTTCGTGAATTAATATGCTTAAATGGGCTAAAGAGAGCTTCTAGCTCCATGGTTGATATTGATTGGTCAGGCTGGCTTAGTAATGTGCTGAGCGCCATCACGACCGGATTTGGGATCGTGACAAATGAACTTTCGAATAAGTAGCAGTAATTAAGGCAATCTTTGGTCTCTAATAGTTGCAATTAATTAGTTCCAATGGTTTATTCTTCTAAACGATGTGGGTTCAAGTCAGTTAGGATAATTAGTCTCCCTTTAAGAATATTACCCGTCAATTCTGTATTTTATTTATAGTTTAAACACTAGTGTGCATTTCATGCAATTCAAGTCCAAATCCAACAACGTAGAATAAGAGCGTGTCGAGGATCCGGGTGCATTTTATGTGACGTGATCCGAAAACATGTTCTTAAATGACGTTCATTTTCTTAAGTAGAAATAATTTGATAAAAAGCGGTAATTAATTTCAAAAGTGCACAAATAGGATAATATGTATTAAAATCAAGTATTTTAGCCAAGTATGACAATTGAGCGACCGTGCTAGAACCACGGAACTCGGGAATGCCTAACACCTTCTCCCGGGTTAACAGAATTCCTTATCCGGATTTTTGGTTCGCAGACTGTTAAACGGAGTCATTCTTTTCCTCGATTCGGGATTTAACCGGTGACTTAGGACACCATAAATCTCCCAAGTGGCGACTCTGAAATAATTAAATAAATCCCATTTTGATTGTCCTTTAATTGGAAAAACTCCTTCGCGCCCTCGCAGGTCAGCGTAAAAAGGAGGTGTGACACTCTTCATTATTGGAGCATATCTGCGATCAACAGTATAATGATTCTTATTTATGTGACCTTAAAGACACGGTTCAGCAAGGAGGTGACAAGCAGGTCACCTTAGATGCTGATGGGATTCTGAGAATGCAAGGGCGCATTTGTGTGCCAAATATTGATGGGCTTAGAGAATTGATTCTAGAAGAAGCTCACAGTTCGCGGTATTCTATTCATCCAAGCGCAGCAAAGATGTATCATGATTTGCGGCAGCATTATTGGTGGCGTAGAATGAAAAAGGATATTGTGGCATATGTAGCGCGGTGTCTGAATTGTCAGCAGGTTAAATATGAGCATCAGAGACTTGGCAGTTTATTCCAGAAAATTAAGCTTCCTGAATGGAAGTGGGAGCGGATCACTATGGACTTTGTTTCTGCTCTTCCAATGACTCGGAAGAAGTTTGATTCCATTTGGATTATTGTTGATAGGCTGACCAAGTCAGCTCATTTTATTCCGGTTGCCACTACATATTCATCCGAGAGATTAGCTGGGATTTATATCAGGGAGATTATTCACCTTTATGGTGTGCCTATCTCTATCATTTCAGATCACGGTACGTAGTTTACCTCACATTTCTGGAAGGCAGTTCAATGAGAGTTGGGCACCCAAGTCCAGCTAAGTACAACCTTTCATCCCCAGACGGACGGTCAGTCCGAGAGGACTATTCAGATATTGGAAGATATGCTTCGAGCGTGTGTTATTGATTTTGGAGGTTCGTGGGATCAATTCCTTCCTTTGGAAGAGTTTTCTTATAATAATAGCTATCAATCGAGCATTCAGATGGCTCCTTATGAAGGCGGTGTCGTTTTCCGGTTGGATGGTTTGAACCGGGAGAAGCTCGATTGTTGGGTACGGATCTAGTTCGGGAGGCCTTAGATAAGGTCAAGATCATTCAAGATAGGCTTCGTACAACTCAATCTAGGAAAAAAGAGATATGCAGATCACAAGGTTCGAGATATATCTTTCATTGTTAGGGAGCGAGTATTGCTTCGAGTGTCGCCTATGAAGGGCGTAATGAGATTTGGAAAGAAGAGCAAACTTAGCCCTAGGTTTATTGGCCCATTTGAGATTCTTGATCGTGTGGGAGAGGTGGCATATAAGCTTGCCTTGCCGCCTAGCTTGTCAGTTGTGCATCCAGTGTTTCATGTATCCATGCTCAGAAAATATCATGGCGATCCATTGCACGTGGAAGATTTCAGCACCGTCCTATTGGACAGGGATCTATCTTATAAGGAGGATCCGGTAGCTATTCTAGATCGGCATGTTCAATAATTAAGGTCGAAAAGATTTCCTTCTGTGCGAGTTCAGTGGAGGTTCATCCTACTGAGGCATCGACCTGGGAGTCCGAGTTTGACATGCAGAGCCGATATCCTCATCTATTCCCTGTAACGACACGGTCGGTCGTTCTTGAAATTTACGCCCCGATCCCCAATTTAACAGTTCCCCTAAGTCTATTTCTTCTATTGTAGTTTGCCGTGAGGTTTGGTTCTAGAATTTGGAGTGTTTTGGGACACTTAGTCCCTAAATGAGAGCTTTATAGTTGAAAAATGACTCGTATTTGGAATAGTGTTAAGACGACCTCAGAACGGAAATCTGATGGTTCCATTAGCTCCGTTAGGTGATTTCGGGGTTGGGAGCGCGTTCGGAATGTATTTTGGAGGTCTGTAGCTCAATTAGGCTTGAAATGCCAAAGTTTGAAATTTTTGGAAATCCGATGGATAGATGAGATTTTGATCTGGGAGTCGAAATGGAATTCCGATAGTTGTAGTAGCTTTGTTAGGTGATCTTGGATATGTCTACAAATTTTCAGGTCATTTGGACATCGTTTGGTCGGGTTTTCGATAGCATGTAGGTTTCGGAAGTTTGGATGAAACTTAGGCTTGAATTTGCTTTGATTTGGTAATTTCCGTTTTTGAGGGTGTGTTTTTATGATTGGAACAAGTTCGTATCATGTTTTGGAGTAGGTTGGTGGTTTTCGTTGGGGTCCCGGGAGCCTCGAGATGAATCCGGGGGTCCAAATGGACCAAAGAGTGTTATTGGGAACTGTTGTAGTGCAGCAGAAAAATTGCAGAACACTAATGTTCTATGCGATCGCATAGAAGAGGAAGTTGAAGGGATGCGATCGCAGGGCAGTTAACGTGATCACGTAGAAGGATTTTGGATAGTTGTCAAATTGTTCTCTGCGATCGTATTGATCAGTATGCGATCGCGAAGTGTGGCAATGTTGTTCACTGCGATCGCGGTTCATGGAATGCGATCGTATAGAATCTTCTGGGATCCAGAGAAAATTAATGATGTGCGATCGCAGGCCTAAGGGTACGATCGCGTAGCTCAAAATTTTTGTGCAATGCGATCGCATTGGAGATATCCGGATCGAATAGAGATAAATACCTGCCAGAAATATGAAAAATCAGAACAGTCCAGTCGCGACTCATTCACTCAAAACTCCCATTGTTGAGTTCTTAGAGAACAAAGTGATGGAAAATTGCAGGGGTTGCAGTGGGTAATCATTGGAGGTAAGTTTTATGGCACAAATACATGATTTTATCTTGGAATCTTCAATTATTTCACTGTAAATGGGGGAATTAATGAGGGGTTTTTGCCCTAAGACTGGGTTATGGTAAATCGTCGATTTGAATGCGCAATCGGAGTCCGATTTTGGTAAATTTTATATGCATAGACTCGTATTGGGATAAGGAACCCGAAAATGTAACTTTCGTAATTTTTCAAGAAGCGTACCGAAAGTCAGGTTTTGGCAACTTTGTGATTTTTGGTGTAATTCGAATTTTTTCGACCGGGTAATGCTCAATTGGCCTATTTTGATGTATTTCTATTGATTTTGATCAGTTTCTACACCTGTGGAGGTCGATACTCCTGGCAAGAGAGTTGTCTCTTAACGGTTACGTACCGGAATCGAGGTAAGTGGCTTGTCTAACCTCGTGTAGGGGAACCTTCTCCCCTAGGATATTATGTGTTAATTTAAATGCCTTGTACGCGAGGTGACGGGCGTGTACATGCGCAGATTGTTGGAAAACCGCCTTACTTGAACTATTCAAATCGTGATATTTCTGTTCTTTAGCTAATTAAATTGTGACATTTACCTGATATTCATTAGAAAAGCATGGTTAGATGGGATTTATCTGCCTAAGTGCCTAAATGTCTTACTTGAACATTTTGATATTTGTTGATATTGGCTTTGGTGTAATTGTAGTTAAGTATATCATATTTCTCTGTGTTTTCCTTTTTATTTGTTTGTATTGGTGGACTGCGGGTTCAATTCCCGGAGATCCAAGGGTTGCGGGTTCGATTCCCAGAGAGTGGACAGAGGAGTGTGAGGCGAGCTTTTAGAAGCTCAAGACAGCCTTGACTTCGGCCCCTATATTGATGTTGCCTACAGGTTCGGGGTCCTATACAGTATATTGTGATGCCTCACAAGTTGGACTCAATGCGGTATTGATGCAGGATAGTAGGGTGATTGACTACGCGTCCAGACAGTTGATGGTACATGAAAAGAACTACCCTATTCACGATCTGGAGCTGGCTGCCATTGTTCACGCCTTGAAGATTTGGCGTCATTACTTGTATGGGGTTCCTTGTGAGATCTACACTGATCACCGGAGCTTGCAGCACTTGCTTAAGCAGAAGGACATGAACATGCGTCAGAGGAGATGGTTGGAGCTGTTGAAGGACTATGATATTACTATTCTCTATCATCCGGGCAAGGCCAATGTAGTTGTCGATGCCTCGAGTCACCGGGTGGAGAGTTTGGGGAGTTTGGCATATTTACCAGCTTCGGAGAGGCCTATGGAGACGGATGTTCAGGCTTTAGCCAAGCAGTTTGTTAGACTGGATCTCTTGGAGCCCAACCGGGTTCTGGCCTGTGTGGTTTCTCGGTCTTCTCTATTTGATCGCATCAGGGAGCGTCAGTTCGACAACCCTCATTTGCTTGTCCTCCAAAATAGAGTTCGGCGTGGTGATGATCGAGATGTTACCATTGGGGATGATGGAGTTATGAGGATGCAGGAGCGTATTTGTGTGCCCAATGTAGATGATCTTCGAGAGTTGATTCTAGCACAGGCCCATAGCTTGCGGTATTCCATCCATCCGGGTGCCGCGAAGATGTATCAAGACTTGAGATAGCATTACTGGTGGAGGCGGATGAAGAGGGATATAGTTGATTATGTTTCTAGGTGCCTCAACTGCCAGTAGGTGAAGTATGAGCATCAGCGTCCGGGTGGGTTAATGCAGCAGATTGAGATTCCAGAGTGGAAATGAGAGCGCATCACCATGAACTTTGTATCTGGGCTTCCACGGACTATGAGGAAGTTTGATTCCATTTGGGTCATTGTGGATCGGCTGACCAAGTCCGCCCATTTCACACCTGTGAGCACTACTTACTCATCGAAGCGACTAGCGAAGATCTACATTAGGGAGATAGTTCGGCTGCATGGTATTCTAGTTTCTATCATTTCAGATAGAGGCACTCAGTTCACTTCACGGTTCTGGAGAGCCGTGCAGCAGGAGTTAGCCACTCGGGTGGAGCTGAGCACAGCGTTTCACCCCCAGACTAACGGCCAGTCCGAGCACGCTATTCAGATTTTGGAAGATATGCTCCGTACGTGCATGATTGAGTTTGGAGGTACACGGGATCATTTCTTTCCACTGGCGGAGTTTGCTTATAACAACATCTATCAGTCCAGTATTCAGATGGCACCATATGAGGCCCTATATGGTAGGAGGTGCAGGTCTCTCGTAGGTTGGTTCGAGCCGGACGAGGCCAGACTGCTAGGTACTGAGATGGTCCACGATGCAATGGACAAGGTCAAGGTGATTCAGGACAGACTTCGTGCAGCCCAGTCTAGACAAAAGCGTTATGCGGACAAGAAGGTCCGCGATGTGGCTTTTATGGTTGGCGAGCCGGTTCTACTTCGGGTCTCGCCTATGAAGGGCGTCATGAGGTTTGGGAAGAAGGGGAAGCTGAGTCCTAGATTTATTGGACCTTTTGAGATTTTGAGGCGTATTGGGGAGGTTGCTTATGAGTTGGCCTTACCTCCTAGCCTAGTCGGAGTCCATCCCGTATTTCATGTCTCTATGCTCCGGAGATACCATGGTGACCGGTCACACGTGTTGGATTTCACTTCTGTTCAGCTAGACGAGGATCTGTCTTATGTTGAGGAGCCAGTGGCCATTCTGCACAGGCAAATTAGGAAGCTAAGGTCAAAGAACATCGCTTCAGTAAAGGTCCAGTGGCGGGGTCAGCCGGCCGAGGAGGTGACTTGGGAGACCGAGCAGGATATGCGCAACTAGTACCCTCATCTCTTCACCACTCCAGGTATGTTTTCTATGCTCGTTCGAGGACGAATGAATCTTTTAAGTGTGGGAAGATGTAATGACCCGGCCGGTCGTTCTTGAAATTTACGCCTCGATCCCCAATTTAACTGTTCCCCTAAGTCCATTTATGCTATTGTAGTTTGCCGTGAGGTTCGGTTCTAGAATTTGGAGTGTTTTGGGATACTTAGTCCCTAAATGAGAGCTTTATAGTTAAAAAATGGCCCGTATTCAGAACAGTGTTAAGACGACCTCAGAATGGAAATACGATGGTTCAATTAGCTCCGTTAGGTGATTTCAGGGTTGGGAGAGTGTTCGGAATGTACTTTGGAGGTCTGTAGCTCAATTAGACTTGAAATACCGAAGTTTGAAATTTTTGGAAATCCGATCGATAGATGAGATTTTGATCCGGGAGTCAGAATGGAATTCCGACAGTTGCAGTAGCTTCGTTAGGTGATCTTGGATATGTCTGCAAATTTTCAGGTCATTTGGACATCGTTTGGTCGGGTTTTCCATATCATGTAGGTTTCGGAAGTTTGGATGAAAGTTAGGCTTGAATTCGCTTTGATTTGGTGATTTCCGTGTTTAAGGGTATGTTTTTATGATTGGAGCAAGTTCGTATCATATTTTGGAGTAGGTTGGTGGTTTTCGTTGGGGTCCCGGGAGCCTCGGGATGAATTCGGGGGTCCAAACGGACCAAAGAGTGCTGTTGGGAACTGCTGCAATGCAGTAGAAAAATTGCAGAACTCTAATGTTCTATGTGATCACATAGCATGGGCTGCGATCGCATAGAAGATGGAGTTGAAGGGATGCGATCGCAGGGCAGTTAACGCGATCGCGTAGAAGGATTTTGGATAGTTGTCAAATTGTTCTCTACTATCGCAGAGATTAGTATGCGATCGCGTAGTGTGGCAATGTTGTTCACTGCGATTGCGGTTCATGGAATGCAATCGCATAGAGTCTTCTGGGAGCCGGAGAAAATTAATAATATGCGATCACAGGCCTAAGGGTGCGATCGCGTAGTTCGGAATTTTTGTGCAATACGACTGCATTGGAGATGTCGCGATCCCATAGAGATAAATACGTGCTAGAAATATTAAAAATCATAACTGTCCAGTCGCGACTCTTTTACTCAAAACCCCCATTGTTGAGTTGTTAGAGAGCAAAGTGACGGGAAATTGCAGGGGTTGCACCGGGTAATCATCAGAGGTAAGTTTTATGGCACAAATATGTGATTTTATCTTGGAATATTCAATTATTTTACTGTAAATGGGGGAATTAATGAGGGATTTTTGCCCTAAACCTAGGTTATGATAAATCGTCAATTTGAATGGGCAATCAGAGTCTGATTTTGGTAAATTTTATATGCATAGACTCGTGTTGGGATAAGGAACCCGAAAATGTAACTTTCGTAATTTTTCGAGAATCGTACCAAAAGTCGGGTTTTGGCAACTTTGTTGTTTTTGCTGTAATTCGAATTGTTTCGACTTGGTAATGCCCAATTGGCCTATTTCAATGTATTTCTATTGATTTTGATCAGGTTCTACACCTGTGGAGGTCGATACTCATGGAAAGAGAGTTGTCTCTTAGCGGTTTCATACCAGAATCGAGGTAAGTGGCTTGTCTAACCTCGTGTGGGGGAACCTTCTCCCCTAGGATATTATGTGTTAATTTAAATGCTTTGTACGCGAGGTGACGGGCGTGTACATGCGCAGATTGTTGGAAAATCACCTTACTTGAACTGTTCAAATCATGATATTTCTATTTTTTAGCTGATTAAATTGTGACATTTACCTGATATTTGTTAGAAAAGCATGGTTAGATAGGATTTATCTGTCTAAGTGCCTAAATGTCTTACTTGAAATTCTTAATATTTGTTGATATTAGATTTGGTGTAATTGTAGTTAAGTATATCATATTTCTCTGTGTTTTACTTTTTATTTGTTTGTATGGGTGGACTGCGGGTTCGATTCCCGAAGATCCAAGGGCTGCGGGTTCGATTCCCAGAGACCCGGAGTTTATTGAGATATTTAGATACGGACTACGGCTTCGATTCCCGGAGATCCTGAGATATTGAGGTACGGACTATGGGTTCAATTCCCGGAGATCCTAGGGCTGCGAGTTCGATTCTCGGAGACCTAGAGATACTGATGTAGGGACTGCGGGTTCAATTCCCGGAGATCCTGAGTTGTTAGATATAGAGAGGGACTGCGGGTTCAATTCCCGTAGATCCTGGACTTGCTGATTTGAATTTATGTTGTGTTGGTTACTTGTTGTTAGCTTAATTGTATACGCTTGCAGTAATTACTTTATTGTTGTTATTTCAGACTCATTCTTATTTAAACTGCTTATTATTGTTATTATCATTATGTTATTGTCTCTCGGTAGGGCCCTGACCTTCCTCGTCACTACTCCATCGAGGTTAGGCTTGGCACTTACTGAGTACAGCTGTGGTGTACTCATGCTACTCTTTTACACACTTTAGTTGTGCAGATCCAAGTACATCAGATCGGGCTCATTTCAGGTGATCTGGCAGCACTTCAGGAGACTTGAGGTACGATCTGCTACGTTCGCGGATCCAGAGAGTCTTCTTCTATTCTCATTAGTGATAGCAGTTATTTTCCCTTATTCTCGTTGCTTAGACATTCTTGATGTATAGAGCCACAGTTGTACTCTTCTTCTAGTCTGTGTTGCCAGTGGGTTTCCGGGTCTTGGTATTATGTCACTTAGTGTGTTTTAGCGAAGTGTATGTGTCGAGCGGCACTCATTACATTTCATTTACATTATCCTGCTGTTATCTTATCCTTTATTTCATGAAATTGTATATTCTGCATCATGTTAGGCTTACCTAGTCGCGAAGACTAGGTGCCGTCATGACAGGTTCACGATTGGTGAACTAGGGTCGTGACATTCACTAACTTAGGTACTTCTTTCTTTTGTCCGTTCGAGGACTAACGGTTGTTTTAGAGGTGGAGAATGTGACGACCAAAAGGGTCATCACTTGTTTTCTCAATCATTTCGAGCTTCCGAGGCCTTGAAAACCTCATTTATAGTTGCCTCGATTTGCGTGCGCAGTCCGGACATGAAGCCAGAAAATTTTTATGTTGAAATATATGAAATATGTAAAAATTTGAAGAATATTAATATTAATATTGATATGATTGACTTTGGTCAATATTTTTGGTAAACGGACCCGGACCTGCGATTTCACGGTCTCAGAAAATCCGTAGAAAAATATGGAACTCGGGCGTATGCCCGGTATCGAAATCTGAGGTCTAGAATCCCGGTAAAAGAATTTTTCGGTTAAATTGTTTTCTGAAAATATTTAAGGAAAATAAAACTGAAATTTGATTAAAAAGTAATGGTATCGGGCTCGTATTTTTTGTTCCGTTGCCCGGTATAGGTCATATATGTTGGTTAAGCGCTTCCTGTAAAGTTTGGTTGAAAACGGATGTCGTTTGATGTCTTTCGGCCTTAAATTTGAAATTTTGGAAGTTATGAAATTTTGAAAGAATTCTTGAGTTTTAAGGCTCAATTCATTGATTTTGATGTTATTTTGGCGATTTGATCACGCGAGCAAGTTTGTATAATATTTTTGAGTAAGTGTACATATTTGGTTTGAATCCCCGAGGGCTCGGGTGAGTTTCAGATATGTATCAGGATGGTTTTGGACTTAAAAATGCAGCAGAAATTATGCAATTTTTGCACAGGGATTTTCTTCTATGCGATCACATAAGTATAGATGCAATCGCATAGAGCAAAGATCAGTGGTCCCAAAATCCTTCTATGCGATCGCATTAGCACGCATGCGATTGCATAGCTTGTCATTTTCCCTCAATGCGATCGCACACCTGTTCCTGCGATCGCATTGCGTAAAATCTAGCCCCCTATCTTTCCTCTATGCGATCGCACAGTTAGGCCCGCGATCGCATAAGGTAGCATGCCTCTTCTATGCGATCGCAGCTTCTTCTACGCGATCGCAGAGTACAAATTATCTTACTTTATGCGATCGCATCCCTTGCTCCGCGATCGCATAGAGCAAATTTCAGCCCAGCGATTTTAAGTTCTAAAATAGAACATAAATGGGATAAAAATCCCATTTCTCAAACTCTCTTTTCTCCACAACTTCTTGGGTGATTCTTGGGCAATTCTTCATCAAACTTGTTGGGTAAGTGATTCTTGACTCATTTTCTTCATATTCCATCAATATTATTCGAATTCTTAGGCCTAAACATGTGAAAATAGGTAGAAAATTTGAGAATTTGGTAGAGTTAGGTTTTTTCAAAGAATTTGCGATCTAGACCTCGTTTTGGGGTCGAACTTAAGAACAAATCATATATTTGAACTCGTGGATGATTGGGAGAATTTATTTTGGTTCGAACCTCAAGTTTCGATCATGTGGGCCGGGGGTCAATTTTTACTATTCAGGGCAGAATGTAATAAAAATTATATTTAGCCATATGAACTAGTTTGTTAAGTAGAATTGATGACATTAAATCAATTGTGTATAGATACGATTGGATTTGAGCCAAATTTGAAAGGGAAAAGTATTGCTACGGATTGAATCATTCGTAAACGTTTGAGGTAAGTGTTTGTTCTATCCTAGCTTGAGGGAATAGGAATTGAGTTTATGTGTTAATTGTTAAGTGTGGAGTCCGACGTATAGGCATGGTGACGAGTATCTATACGTTGGGGGTCGAGCATGACCGTGGGTCTTAAATGGATTAAATTTCTATTAATCCTATGTGATTATATGAAAGGAAATGATTATTGGTGTCACATCGGTAACATACATATATTGTTGATTAGTTATTATTTATTGGTTTTGTGCCGGTAATATAAACGTTGTTGAATTACAAAATTATTGGCTTTATACCAGTAATATAAATATTGTTGAGATTGAAGATTATTGGTTTAATACCAGTAATACTTTTATATACTTATTGTTGATCAGAGATTATTGGTTCAATGCCGGTAATATATATTATTAAATTGGGATCGTGTGGCACGCCGACCACTTATATAATAAGAAAATGGAATCGTGTGGCACGCCGACCACTTATATATTAAAGAATTGGGATCGTGTGGCACGCCGACCACTTATATAATAAGAAAATTAGATCGTGTGGCACGCCGAACACAAAGTTATATGATTGTTGGCATTGGCCATAATTGACGGTAGCCTATTATTAAATCTGGGAGTGAGTGGTACGCCTACCACAAGATATGAAATGAAAATGAATTGAGACATGAAAGTAAGTTTTGTTCCACTGATCAGATTATTTCTGATAATATATATTATTGGTTTCTACTTCAGAGCAGGTAATGTTCGATAATGTTTTCCTGCTCTTGTATATGTATATATCCCAACTGTACAGGTTTATGTGGGTGTCTGGTCCTAGCCTCGTCACTACTTTGCTGGGATAGGCCAGGCACTTACCAGCACAAGGGGTCGGTTGTGCTGATACTACACTCTGCGCTCTTTTTGCGCAGATACATGTTACGGACAGTAGCAGCGGCAGTAGCACGATAGTGGGTATTTCGACCACCAAGACTTCGAGGTAGCCTTGCAGGCGTCCGCAGGACCTGTTGTCTCCTCTGTCTTTACTTTTCAGTCTGTTATCCCATGTATTCGAGATAAACAATTTTTATTTCTTTCAGATGGTTATGTGTATTATTCTTAGAAGTTCGTGAGTATTGTGACACCAGTCTTGGGTAGTCTATCATGTTTGGGTTTTCTGTTTCGTATCTAGTAAAAAATTTTTAGTCTTCCGCTAAATTTATTTATTCTGCTATAATTGCATAATTTTATTTAAAGTGCTAAAAAGAGAGTTGTAACTAATGGAAAAATGAAGTAAGTAGTAGATTGCCTAGCTTCCATTAGTAGGCGCCATCATGATTCCCGATGGTGGGAAATCCTGGTTGTGACACCATGATTCCATAACCAGCGATGAGAGAAAGAAGAATAAAAGAAGAAAGATCCAATCCAATTGAAATAAGGACTTAATATAACCCGAACCGACTTAACAAAAATACCACTATGCTATTGAAGCAGGAAAAACCAAAATTCTATTCCTTATTTGTGGTCCTTTAAGTTCAAATACAAAATTATCAATCTATCACATACACAATTGAGCTCGTCCCTGCTAGATCGTGTGCAGAAAGTAAACATTCTTGCACTAAGAATAATTGATTAACCATTAGGAATATGCCGTTGCAGTCGTCGAATGCGGGAGTCAGAGCAATTTTTAAAGTGAGCTTTGCACAAATTCAATAAAAGGAGGAAGAGATCGAAAATTGTAATAGGATGGGGGAAGAAAATGGGATATATCAAAATAGAGAGAAAATAATATAACTGATTAGCATATTTAGTGGCTTAGGGCTATGAGGTAACCAAATTAAATATTTTGCTATAAACCTTAAAAGATATATATTTAATATAATCTTTTTAAATAATATTTATTTAAAGTAAATAAAGTCTTAATCTTTTCTATAGAGGTAAAAATCCATCTAACACCTCTTCTAGGTTTTGGTTGTGTGGGCCAATAAAACGTCTCATATAGGGGTGATAATTTGTATCCAAACCCATCTAACCTCTCAATCCGCCCAGAGATTAATGGATTGAGTTACAAATGTTAACACCTAATTTTTTATCATATTTAAAATTTTATCTTACTAATCTCTCATTCACCCATTTTTTTTCACTTTCTCTTGTCCCCACCCCATTCTCTTTTGTCCCCTACTCCCCTTTGTCCCCCATCACTTTATCGCTTTTTTCCAAAACCCTCCTTTCCTCACGTTCCAACAACCAGACCCCTAAAAAATCAACACAAATAAACACAGACGGGGGCACTGCTCTTTTTCTTCAATGCATCTTACCTTCTTCAACCTCCATTAAAACGCTACAAATACTCATAAATCAGATATAGCACACCAGCTATTTCTAGTCATGTGTAACGACCCGGCCCGTCGTTACGAAATTTCCACCCCGTTACCTTGCATTAACATATCTTATGCTTCTATATCGGTTTTAGAACCTATCGGGTGAGTTAGGAGTGAATTGAATTAAAAATGAAGCAAATAGCATGTTTGAAGGAAGTTTGAATATGGAAAGTCAACCTAGAGTTGACTATCGAGTTAGAGTGCTCGGAATCGGATTCTGATGATTCGACTAGTTTCGAGGGATCATTTATGACTTAGGAGAGCAATCGGAATTGAATTTGGAGGCCCGGTGTAGTTTTAGGCTTGAATTGGCTAAGGTTGAATTTTGGCGAAAACCGAACGGTAGGTGAGATTTTGATCCGGGAGTCGGAATGGAATTCCGACAGTTGCAATAGCTTCGTTAGGTGATTTTGGATATGCCTGCAAATTTTCAGGTCATTCGGACATCGTTTGGTCGGGTTTTTGATTGAATGAGCAATTCGGAAATTTTGAAGAAACTTAGGCTTGAATTCGTGTGTAAATGGTGATTTTGATGTTTAGTATGGTGTTTTTATGATTGGAACAAGTTCGTATCATGTTTTGGAGTATGTTGGTGGTTTTCGTTGGGGTCCCGGGGGTCTCGGGATGAATCCGGGGGTCCAAACGGACCATTCTTTGCCAAAGAAGAGAGCTGGTTTGCTGTCATAAGTGCAGCAGAAATTTACTCTCTGCGATCGCACTAGTGAGCATGCGATCGCGTAGAGTAATGGTGAATGGGGAGAATTTTACCCTTCGCGATCGCAGAGATAGGGACGCGATCGCATATGGTCAAGAGCAGAAGCAACGCGATCGCAGGGGCACGGACGCGATCGCGTAGAGTTAACCGGGTGGCCATCGCGATCGCATGAGCATCTACGCGATCGCGTAGAAGAGAAATGGGGTCCAGGGAAAAATGTGCTACGCGATCGCAGGACGAGGGACGCGATCGCGTGAAGCCGGATGTTTGTACATCGCGATCGCGTGAGGAGAGTCGCGATCGCGTGAGGGCGAAATGTTTGAACATCGCGATCGCGTGAGTAGAGTCGCGATCGCGTAGAGCAAATGGGTCTGGCAGAGAATTTAATCACAGAACAGAGGGTTACGGGTTCATTAACCCAAAACTCAATTTTGAGCCCTAGAGAGAAGAAAACTCGAGGAAATCACTGAGAAGTCATCGGATATTCGTCGGAGGTAAGATTCTTGACTCAAAAACATCATTTTATGGTAGAATTAACATCAATCTTCATGAAATTGGGTTGAAATCTTGAAGAAATGTGGCCTAGATATTTGAAAACGAAAAATTGGGTTTTGAAAGGCCAATCGAACTCCGATTTTGGTGAATTTTATATGTATGGACTCGTGGCGAGACGAGGGTTCTATAAATATGAGTTTCGAAATTTTTCGAGATGTGGGCCCGGGGCTCGGGTTTTTGCAAATTTCGTGATTTTTGATATTTTTCGAGTTCTTTCGATTGGGTGATGTTCTATTAGCCTATTTTGATATATTTGTGCTGATTTGTGCTAGTTTTGACGTGCGTGGATGCCGGTTCGAGGAGCTAAGGCGTCGCGGGCATGAGCTTTCGTCGGTTCGAGGTGGGTAATACTTGTAAATGATGTCCCGAGGGTTAGTAAACCCCGGACTTGCACATCTTAGTGCTGTGTTGAGGTGACTTGCACGTCGGATGACGGGCGTGGGGTAGAGCACCATTGGGGATTGTGACTTGGTCCGTCCCGCGTAATAAATAATAATACCTAATTGTTGAAGTGAATTGGACTAATTATCATGTTTGGGCTTCGTGCCAATTATTTGAGTCCTCACTGTTTTGATAACACTGTGCATATTTTATTATAATTTAAGGTTTAAAATGGGATTTTTGCTATTCAGCATTCTTATAAGGTTATGAAAAACTTGAATAAGGTCTTAATAATATTTTAGCTGTGAGCTAATGTGATATTGTTGCCCGTAGGGCTTTCTTGATTATTTGTTAGACTGATTTGGGCCGAGGGCCATATGTTAGGACATGACATTTTATGTGAGCATATGCATACACATGCATGGATCGGACTGCACGCCGCAGTGGTATATGGATCGGGCTGCGCGCCGCGGTAGGTGTGATATTAATATTGTGCTTGGGCTGTAGGAGCCCCTCCGGAGTCTTAACCCCCACAGTGAGCACGGGTACCCAAATTGGATCGGGCTACACGCCGTAGCGGTCATATGCATTGCATGGCATACATACATTGGTTTACGTGTACTACGTGGCATAACATTTTAGCACTCATACTTTATTGGCACATGTGCATTTGTTGCTTTATTGACCGGATCTCCTGGTATAAATTGTTAAGGAGTGCTGAGCCCGAGAGGCTGATTTGAGTGCTGACTTGCACTGCTTGAGATTCTCCCAGGTATTGGTATGTTATAATGAAAGAAAGTAGCTAAAACTTTGGATTTCTAATAATCTACTCACATATGCTGAAAAGGAATAAAATGATAGTGTTTTGAAGTTTAATGATAGTTCCGTATTGTGTAGCAAGAGATAGTGCCTTGCGTGGTTTTCTTCCCTTCAGCATTATTTACTTTTATTACCGCTGAGTTGGAAGTACTCACACCCGACTCCCTGCACCTTGTGTGCAGATCCAGGTACATTACGGTAGAGCTGATTCCATTGCGGCTCGGGAGTGCTTTTGGACAGTCGAGGTAGCTGCCAGCGTTCGCAGGACCTGATTCTCCAGTTTGTCTGTATTTTGTTCCTGATCATCCCACACTTGTGCACAGTTATATTCACTATTTACACTTGGTATACTCTGTAGAGGCTCATGACTCTTGACCCTTCGGTCTATGGGAGTTGGCACATGTTGGGACTCGGTTCTCTGTTTTTAATATATCTATCATTGTTGTGCTTAAATTGGATAAAGTGAGCTTGTGGCTTTGTGGTTATTGTTGATTGGTCGGGCTGGCCTAGCAGTGTGCTGGGCGCCATCACGACCGGATTTGGGGTCGTGACAAGTTGGTATCAGAGCCTAGGTTTACTAGGCCTCGTGAGTCTTGAGCCGGTTAGTAGAGTCTTGTGGATCGGTACGGGGACGCTTGTACTTATCCTCGGGAGGCTGCGAACCTTTAGGAAAACTTCACATTTTTTGGAATTCTTATCGTGCGTACTTGATTCAGCTTGAGATATAATTTTGAAATTCCTTCCGCATGTTTGTGTACGCATCGAGCGCTCAGTAATATAATTGACTTATGGCTTGCAATTCCCCGATCGAGGGGCGAGATATAATCTCCATGAGTTCATGTTGGGCCAGTCGGGAGGACTTGAGGCCGAATCCTTGTCTATGGCTTGAGCACCAAGGTATTAATTTTGCGAGTCGGTATTATGAAGTTCACACGATCGGTAGTGATCCTTATTGTGAAAATGGCAGTTTGATAATGGGAGAGCTGTAAGGTATTCAGTTCTTATTTTGATGTGATATGTAGCCCTAGCTATGGGCGTGAGAAATATTTATCATATCTCGTAATTGGAAGGTAAAGTGTCTTATGTGTAGTGGAACGAGTTTAAACTCAGGAAGACTAAAGTGATTTTGATATGTGTTATGATTCGAGCAGGTACATCGCAGGTTCAAGTATAAAATATGATAATATGATTCATATAGTATTGAGATTTAATGTTGTTGAAATACATTGTGATATCTTGTTGAGTTGTGGATGTATTGTTAGAATGGTTTGGTGATTCTCTGGCAGGTGGATAGGCCAATTTACAAAGGAAACTCTGCCGAAAGTTTTGGAAAATTTGGGACTTAGAAAGATTTCTGTCACCTAAAGAGAGTGGGCTTATTGGTGGTGCGTGTATATCTGCAAGAATTGCAGAAGAGCTAAGGTCTCTGATGATTCGAGTCTCTATCAAGGCTTGTAAATGACTTGAGTTTAATCTCATATTAACATTTCGGCATCACTTGAGTAATAATGATATGAGTGGTTGAAAGTGCTTTGATGAATGGCTTCGAGCTAAGTTGGGGAGGTTGCTATTGATTAACCGATTGCACTATTGTGTGCTATGTTGATTCTGTCTCTAAGTATGTTGGGAAATTCTGGTAAAGGTTATGGTGCTTCGTTGATCTAATGAAGTACTAGGGTGTTTTGAACTACTGTTGGTAAAGAATATTCACCGTATAGAAAAGGAAGATAGCTGATTGTATCTGTAAGTAATCATGTTCTGCGATGTCAGAGTTCTAACAAAACACGAGTGGTTCTACTCAATAGGACAGTTGAATTACAGCTGAATAAAGGTGAATGATGCCCGAGAATGGTTTTGCAGTGTTCAAGATTTTGCTTGTAACAATCAGGTGCCTTAAGTTTTGTGTATGTGGCTAAAGATGGAGGTTTCGTTAGAGAAAAATCAAGACTAGTGTTATATTATGTGAATGATGGGATTCTATGTAACCGTATGGGAAGGTAATGATAACGAATTAAAATCGCAAGAAGTTCTTCGAAATAAAGTATTGTAGAATGTGGTACTTTTGAGAAACACTGAGAGAGTATTCAGTGGCCTATGGGTCTTAGACCGTGTGGTCTTGCGTACGAGTCTTGTGTGGTAAAAAGGGTGGAGGAATTGTCGTACTATAGTAAAGACTGATATGAAATTAGAGATGAATCAGAAAGGAAACTGGGTAAATGGAACGACTTGTTAATAAACCAGAATGGTATAAAAAGGAATATGATTGATTCCTGGTGTGTGGTTGAAGTAATGAGTCTTGCAGACATTGCAGCAAAGCCCTTGAGTGCTGGCAGTCGCGTAACCCGATATGGGTATAATATGGGTATAAGGACTCAGTCCTGGCAGTTAAACTTATGCAACGAATGGGAAGAAATAGTTTGTGATGTGTTTTATCATGGTTTGAAAATGAGTACACTCCTTTCGGTATGCGAAGCGTGGAATGTGTAATGAGTTTTCTTCTATATGGGATCACGAAAGTCCTTGACTAGTGGAGTGCGCCGATGTTGAGGCGGAGGAAAGGGATATGAATTTCCATGTTGTCTTAGTGTGATATGGCATACACGATGTGTTATGTAAAGGTGATAATGGTATATTCTAGATTTTGAGATCAGTGCATAATATATGGGAAGTCAATAAAGATTATTGAGCAGCGCGGACAGCTGCAGATGAATTAAGAATCGATCTTTCTGATGATTTAAGAAAATGGTACTGCTATTCTATTAACTTGGCAGGGAATATGATCCAAAAAGGACAAGGTAATGTAAACTGATGATATCCAGTGGTATGTTGGTATTCTCTTGTTGGATCGACTATAATGACTGAGTCGTTGATGACATAGTGAAATTTCTGAATGGCTATCGTGGTATGAATGGACGCATGATGTGCGTTATGTATTTGTACGGTGAGGTACAGAATCAGGTATAGCGATTCATGTGTTACATATGTGTTGGAGACTAGAAGTTCTCGTAATCCGCATATGCAGTGGTTGTATATCGCGTGTATCGGCACCGTTTTGTGATTATTGGAAATCGGAAGCCCTAGTGGCTCTCTCTTAGCTTGATGTGATGAATTGGGGTTATGATACCTTATTTCAGACTGGTTGACATAAGTCAGGTCGTCTAGACTAATGTGATATGGACTATGTCGGAAAATAGCACAAATTGCGTAGCAGAGAGCATCAGAGTATGCTCCAACAGAGCAGTTGTACCCAGGACCAACGGACGACTGGTAGGCATTGCTTTGTCAGTTGGACCTTATTGATGGATGTCAGTGTAGAGGTACTACCATTGATTCAGTTCCAGTATTGAGAAACGTTGTCAGATGCATTTTGTGAGGCCGAGCTTGAGTCTATATATATATATATATATATATATATATATATATATATATATATATATATATATATATATATATATATATGTTTGCTATAATGAGAAAATTCGACTCGTTATGCATTTGCTTTTGCGAGATTTATGCATGGATCGGGTGGCACGCCGCCACGGGTTATTTGGATCGGGTGGCACGCCGCCACATGTATGGTATCTGGATCGGGTGGCACGCCGCCACGGGTACGTCATTGGAACGGGTTGCACGCCACAACAGTATATTGTGAAAATATAGTTAGTTATAAGCTACATGGTATACAATACTTCCTAACTTCTGAGGAAAGTCCGTTTTGAGTATCACTTGGCAAATGGCACGTCGGTTGTGTCCTTTCAGGATTTGATAGCATACGTTAATTGTTTCACCGTGGGTGAGGTTGATTGCTTGGGTTCAAGACCTAGATATGTGCGTGGCTAACCGTTTTAGGCTTAGTGGCTTGAGGTGCTTCATGAGTAATAACGTTGCGATAGAATCACGAATCGTGGCAAGGCCACGTGATGTTATGACCTCTCGAGGAGGATTCCAGGTACTCTATTTCTATAATGTGAGACGCGATCTCAGTTCTATGTTATGATGACACAGAGGAATTGAATTGCAGCTCTATTTGCTGGAGACAATTGTCATGAATTGAGTTGTCATGATTCGAGTGTGTGCATACGTTTCTATTGGAACCTATGTTGTGCTCGTTGTGGCTTAGGCCGGTGTTGAGGTGTTTATCACCGGTGCGGTGTGTTATAATCGAAATGACCGTTGGAGTCATTAATGAATACGAGCATATTGGATCTTGGCTTGTTAGAAAGGTAAAAATCGAGGTTTGGCTCCGAAACCTATCGTGGTATGAGTTGTAAAAAGGGAAATAGATTCACGAATGGTTAACCTGAGAGATGGGTTCGGTATATCGCGTGCTTCAGCTGCCGTGGGCAGGATATGGAGGTGTTGGAATAAGACTCTATCTAATGAAAAAGGGTTTTTCAGTTGGTATTTGGCTATCGTGAGAAATTATTGTGAGTAGAGACTATTGTCTCGAGTGATTGGGTTGTTTGATACATCATATGATCTCCCCCGGAGTAGTGAATATGGGTTATTGCAGTGGATTCGAGTGTATCCTGAGTATAGGCATGGGACTAGCATTTGGCATATGATTTCAGAAAGTGCAATGTGATTTATGGTTGAGATGGTCTGTGAAATTTTGACTATATGGTATTTTCGGACTTATGTGAGATAGGGTGACGTATGATCGCCCGAGTATATGCTTGGTAAGGTCATTCAGCTATTGGGTTGCTTCTAGTACAACTCTGAGTCCGCTCGAGGACGAGCGTTTGTTTAAGTTGGGGAGAATGTAACGACCCGGCCCGTCGTTACGGGAATTTCCACCCCGTTACCTTGCATTAACATATCTTATGCTTCTATATCGGTGTTAGAACCTATCGGGTGAGTTAGGAGTGAATTGAATTAAAAATGAAGCAAATAGCATGTTTGAAGGAAGTTTGAATATGGAAAGTCAACCTAGAGTTGACTATCGAGTTAGAGTGCTCGGAATCAGATTCGGATGATTCGACTAGTTTCGGGAGATCATTTATGACTTAGGAGAGCAATCGGAATTGAATTTGGAGGCCCGGTGTAGTTTTAGGCTTGAATTGGCTAAGGTTGAATTTTGGCGGAAACCGAACGGTAGGTGAGATTTTGATCCAGGAGTCGGAATGGAATTCCGATAGTTGTAGTAGCTTCGTTAGGTGATTTTGGATATGCCTGCAAATTTTCAGGTCATTCGGACATCGTTTGGTCGGGTTTTTGGTTGAATGAGCAATTCGGAAATTTTGAAGAAACTTAGGCTTGAATTCGTGTGTAAATGGTGATTTTTATGTTTAGTATGGTGTTTTTATGATTGGAACAAGTTCGTATCATGTTTTGGAGTATGTTGGTGGTTTTCGTTGGGGTCCCGGGGGTCTCGGGATGAATCCGGGGGTCCAAACGGACCATTCTTGGCCAAAAAAGAGAGCTGGTTTGCTGTCATAAGTGCAGCAGAAATTTACTCTCTGCGATCGCAGTAGTGAGCATGCGATCGCGTAGAGTAATGGTGAAGGGGAAGAATTTTACCCTTCGCGATCGCAGAGATAGGGACGCGATCGCATAAGGTCAAGAGCAGAAGCAACGCGATCGCAGGGGCACGGACGCGATCGCGTAGAGTTAACCGGGTGGCCATCGCGATCGCATGAGCATCTACGCGATCGCGTAGAAGAGAAATGGGGTCCAGGGAAAAATGTGCTACGCGATCGCAGGACGAGGGACGCGATCGCGTGAAGCCGGATGTTTGTACATCGCGATCGCGTGAGGAGAGTCGCGATCGCGTGAGGGCGAAATGTTTGAACATCGCGATCGCGTGAGTAGAGTCGCGATCGCGTAGAGCAAATGGGTCTGGCAGAGAATTTAATCACAGAACAGAGGGTTACGGGTTCATTAACCCAAAACTCAATTTTGAGCCCTAGAGAGAAGAAAACTCGAGGAAATCACTGAGAAGTCATTGGGTATTCGTCGGAGGTAAGATTCTTGAATCAAAAACATCATTTTATGGTAGAATTAACATCAATCTTCATGAAATTGGGTTGAAATCTTGAAGAAATGTGGCCTAGATATTGAAAACGAAAAATTGGGTTTTGAAAGGCAAATCGAACTCCGATTTTGGTAAATTTTATATGTATGGACTCGTGGCGAGACGAGGGTTCTGGAAATATGAGTTTTGAAATTTTTCGAGATGTGGGCCCGGGGCTCGGGTTTTTGCAAATTTCGTAATTTTTGATATTTTTCGAGTTCTTTCGATTGGGTGATGTTCCATTAGCCTATTTTGATATACTTGTGCTGATTTGTGCTAGTTTTGACGTGTGTGGATGCCGGTTCGAGGAGCTAAGGCGTCGCGGGCATGAGCTTTCGTCGGTTCGAGGTGGGTAATACTTGTAAATGATGTCCTGAGGGTTAGTAAACCCCGGACTTGCACATCTTAGTGCTGTGTTGAGGTGACTTGCACGCCGGATGACGGGCGTGGGGTAGAGCACCATTGGGGATTGTGACTTGGTCCGTCCCGCGTAATAAATAATAATACCTAATTGTTGAAGTGAATTGGACTAATTATCATGTTTGGGCTTCGTGCCAATTATTTGAGTCCTCACTGTTTTGATAACACTGTGCACATTTTATTATAATTTAAGGTTTAAAATGGGATTTTTGCTATTCAGCATTCTTATAAGGTTATGAAAAACTTGAATAAGGTCTTAATAATATTTTAGCTGTGAGCTAATGTGATATTGTTGCCCGTAGGGCTTTCTTGATTATTTGTTAGACTGATTGGGGCCGAGGGCCATATGTTAGGACATGACATTTTATGTGAGCATATGCATACACGTGCATGGATCGGACTGCACGCCGCAGTGGTATACGGATCGGGCTGCGCGCCGCAGCAGGTGTGATATTAATATTGTGCTTGGGCTGTAGGAGCCCCTCCGGAGTCTGAACCCCCACAGTGAGCACGGGTACCCAAATTGGATCGGGCTACACGCCGTAGCGGTCATATGCATTGCATGGCATACATACATTGGTTTACGTGTACTACATGGCATAACATTTTAGCACTCAGACTTTACTGGCATATGTACATTTGTTGCTTTATTGACCAGATCTCCTGGTATAAATTGTTAAGGAGTGCTGAGCCCGAGAGGTTGATTTGAGTGCTGACTTGCACTGCTTGAGATTTTCCCAGGTATTGGTATGTTATAATGAAAGAAAGTAGCTAAAACTTTGGATTTCTAATAATCTACTCACATATGCTGAAAAGGAATAAAGTGATAGTGTTTTGAAGTTTAATGATAATTCTGTATTGTGTAGCAAGAGATAGTGCCTTGCGTAGTTTTCTTCCCTTCAGCATTATTTACTTTTATTACCGTTGAGTTGGAAGTACTCACACCCGACTCCCTGCACCTTGTGTGCAGATCCAGGTACATTACAGCAGAGCTGATTCCATTGCGGCTCGGGAGTGCTTTTGGACGGTCGAGGTAGCTGCCAGCGTTCGCAGGACCTGATTCTCCAGTTTGTCTGTATTTTGTTCCGATCATCCCACACTTGTGCACAGTTATATTCACTATTTACACTTTGTATACTCTGTAGAGGCTCATGACTCTTGACCCTTCGGTCTATGGGAGTTGGCACATGTTGGGACTCGGTTCCCTGTTTTTAATATATCTATCACTGTTGTGCTTAAATTGGATAAAGTGAGCTTGTGGCTCCGTGGTTATTGTTGATTGGTCGGGCTGGCCTAGCAGTATGCTGGGCGCCATCACGACCGGATTTGGGGTCGTGACATCATGGAAATAAGCTGAAAAACTTCTCAAATACGAGCTAAAAACTCAACCAAGACCCTGCTGCAAAACCAACCCAATAATATGGCAAAATAGAACAAAAACGCAACACTCAATCAAGTCAAAAACTCCATTGAAAGCACCTTAAAACAATCCATTTCTTTTACATAGTACAACACCTGTCACGACTCAAACCCCGGTCATAATGGCCTCCAACATATTGCTAGGCAAGCCCGACCAGTTTTCCAGATAACCAGCCAATTATTAAGTAATACTAATTTATTTAGAGTTAATAGTCTATTTTCATAATAGAACAACAAATGCGGAAACGGAAATATATGAAATACAACCCAACGAATCCGGTGTCACAAGTCTGAGCCTCTAACAGAATAAAAATACCCTATAAAATCCAAGTCTAAGTAGAGTGACAAAAGACATAAATAGAAGAAATAAGAGAGATCGGATCCTGCGGACGCCGGCAGCTACCTCGATATCTCCTCAGAAAGCAGTAGAATAGCAGCTGTGTATAGCTCAACTGCCCTCCTGATCACTTGGATCTGCACACAAGGTGCAGGGAGTAGAGTGAGTAGTAATCAATAAATAAAAAAGAATAAATAATAACTGAAAGTAAGAACACCTGCATTATCACTAAACAGTTCTAAGAATAACCTTACAGGTAAATCATCTCTATAATGGTAAGTCCGGTTCCAGTCCCCTACTATCTCACACTGATCCAACACTGATCTAGTCCTGTTGCGGCGTGCAGCCCGATCCTCACTCATACTGCTATGGCGTGTAGCCCGATCTAATATATATATGTATATATAATTCTGCGGCGCGCAACCCGATCCAATATATTTATAGTGCCGCGGCGTGCAGCCCGATCCAATATAATAGATATAATGCTGTGGCGCGCAGCCCGATCCAATAATAATAGTCGACTACTCTCACTGTGGGTGTGCGGACTCCGGAGGGCTCCTATAGCCCAAGCGCTATAATACTACTGCGTGCAATCTGATCTATATACTATATCACTGTGGCATGCACTCCGATCCATATAATATACTACTTTGGCGTGCAGTCTGGTCCATATATGTACATATGTATATACTGTTGCGGTGTGCAACCCGATCCGGTGTATCCAATATATGTATATGTATATGTATATACTGCTGCGGCGTGCATCTCGATCCGGTATATATAACAGCACCTCATAATGGGTCCTCGACCCTGCTTAGTCAATATAGACTCGGCCTCTCGGGCCCACTCAGCTAGAACAAGGTATTCAACCCTAGGTATTCTCACTTAGAGTACATATCTAGTACTGGTTCACGTCATGCTATATGGCTACGAATACGGCGCTGAGTGTGTGTTCAACCTAGTTTAGAGGTCATTTGACTCCCCAAGTTCCCCTAATATTCTACACATCGGCACAAGGCCCCCAAACATGGCAACTAACCCAGTTATACAGGTACAAGCTCAGTCTCAGTCAATATGCACTGTAAACTATCAATCGGGAAGGACAAAATTCAAATCCACAGTCACAATACCACCACGCTCGTCACATAACGCGTGCTCCATCTCAGCATAGCACTGAATAGTGCAAATACGAGGTTTTAAACACTCAATATATCATTTATTACTACCACTCACCTCGAACCGGCAAAAGTACTAGCTCGCCGTGCACTTGCCTCGCAAATCGACCTCCTCGGATACCAAATCTGATCAAAACTAATAATAATACATCAAAATAAGCTAAAGGAACACAACCCAATCGAAATAACTCGAATTACACCGAAAATCACGAAGTTGCCAAAATTTGACCCCCGGGCCTGCTTCTTGAAAAAATAAAAAAGTCACATATTCAGAATCCTTATCTCAACATGAGTCCGTGCATATAAAGTTTATCAAAATTGGACTCCGTTTGCCCCTTCAAATCAGTAATTTTCTATAACCCAGGCTTAGAACAAAAATCCCCCATTGATACACCTTAAATCCTTCAATTTTCAGTGATATAGATGAATACTCTAGGATAAAATCATATAATTAGGCCATAAAACTTACCTCCAATGACTTTCCGATGAAATCCCCTTCAAATCCCGTTACTTAGCTCTCAAAGAACTCACAAATGGAGGAAAATGACTAATGATTCGCGACTGAGATGTTTTGTTAAAAACCCTTCTGTTAGCCAATTTAATCCTATGCGATCGCAGCCCTTGGCATGCGATCGTGATGAACAAATCCACTGGCCTCCAAAATACTCTATGCGATCGCGACCATCCTCATGCGATCGCATAGTGCAAGAACCGGCTACCCTCAAAAACCTTCTATGTGATCGCGTCTTGTGCATTGCGATCGCACTGCTTCATAGCCCAATGCTACGAGATCGCACCTTATCTCTGCGATCGCAGAGAACAAAAATGCTGACTTCCAAATCCTTCTACGCGATCGCAGGGCTTCCCATGCGATCGTAGAGAACAAAACAACCCCGCAATTATGACAGCAAAACCGACTATTCCATTAGATAAAAATGGTCCGTTTGGACCCCCGAGACCCCAACGAAAACCACCAGCCTACTCCAAAACACGATACAAACTTGTTACAATTATAAAAACATACCCTTAAATACGAAAATCATCAAATCAAGGCGGATTCAAGCCTAAGTTTCAACTAAAACTTCCGAAACCAACATCCAATCAAAAACCAGACCAAACGATGTCCGAATGACCTGAATATTTGCAGACGTATCCAAAATCACTTAACGAAGCTACTACAACTGTCGGAATTCCATTCCGACACCCGGATCAAAATCTCACCTATTAACCGGATTTCGCCAAAATTCCAACTTCGCCAATTCAAGCCTAATTCTACACCGAACCTCCAAATTCAATTCCGATCACTCTCCTAAGCCACAAATGATCTCTCGAAACTATCCGAACCATCAAAATTCAATTCCGAGTCCTCCAACTCTCAAGTCAACATCCGGTTGACTTTTCCTAACTATGAGACTATTTGTCTCATTTCCTACAAAACTCGATCCGAATTGACTCAAACTCGCCAAACACATATATTGAAACATGAAAAAATATATAACGAGAAAAACGGGACGGTAATTCATGTGATGACGGACCGAGTCATCACAATACCATTTTCAAGTTTGAGTTCCGTCGAAGTGGCCTGTGTAGTTTCGCGGTCATGGTCGTTTGGTTGAGTTTCAGTCGATCAATTTGACTATTGCGGCTGCTCGAGGTCTCTGTTCTAACTCTACCTGATCTTTGGTTTCATTATATTTGATTGATTCTCTTTTGGAATTTTGCTTAATAAATTTTGCCATTGTCTTATGTAGTGGGTGTTGATTTATTTTTTAGTCTAAAAAAGTTATTAGTCTATGGAAATAATGATAAATTGAAAGGTCCACTTTTGATTTGTCTGATTGCTAGTTGATTCATGACTTTAAAGTCGTATATGTTTGGATGCATATATTTTTCTCTTTGGTTTCATAATTCTCTTTTTTGTGCTGCTTATAATAATTATCATGGTTTAACCTACTACAAAATAATTTTTAAAAATATGAGACTCAAAACAGTAAAAGGGGTGTATGTCTTTGAGTGAAATTTATATGGTATTCACAAATTGCCATTTCTTGTTGGATTTGTACAATATTGAAGTCTAACCGTAAAATTGTTTCCCTTTGCTTGGTGTTTATTTCTAGTGTTTTGATTTCATTTGATTATAGTGTTCTTTTCCAGATGATTCTCAAATAAGAATTTTAGGTTAATTAAAAAATCAACATTTAGTTTCTAATATTTATGGACAAATTGAATCACCGTTAGCCTAATAACGATGATCCATGGGCCTGATAGCTTTGAAAGGTGTTTGATCTAATGTTGGCACTTTTTAATCTCAAACTTAGGAAATAATATATTCATGAATATTCATAGAAATGCTTTTAGGCGCACAATTCATCTACCATTGTAATTGTGTATAAGTTCGCGTAACATAATTACGGCCTTTTTCCAAAATAAATTAAAGTATGAGTGTGAGCACGTGATTTTTGCCCTATGCAAATAAAATTCCAATATTAAAATAAATAAAATTTTTGATTTGCAATTATGTGTTTGATTGAAATAAAGTGTATGTTTGTGATCGAAACAATTAGAAATTCAAAAATTAAAAAATTAAAAAGATAGGTTAATTAGAAAATGTCACCAAAAATAAAGGAATTAAAGAAAATTAAAAAAAATATAAATATACCGGAAAATTAAAGAAAAATAGCAAAAAATGTCAAAAATACCAGAAAAATTAGAAAAAATAGGAAAATAAAAGAGAAGTAATAATTGAAAAGAATATAAAAAAAGAAAAAATAAAATACAACAAGAATAATATAAAAAAATAATAATTAAATACACAAAAATACATAAAGAATTCAATAATTGGGGGAATTCAGAGCATTGTTTTGAGGGAGAGAAAGCGTGGTTGATAAACCAATCATCGGAGGCGACTGGAGTGCTTTCATCAAATGATGCATGTGGGCTGAGCCAAATTCAAGCCCAAAACACATTAGCCCAAATAAGCTACACTGTCCGGTCCAATTTTATAGAGATTTAATCCTGGCTGTCCGTGTTATTGATCAAACGGATACAACTGAATCTCCTTAAATAAACCAAACGGCACAGTATTGTCGATTTAATCCTGGTCGTCCATTTAAGATGATCTAACGGAGGCCAGGCGGTCTTCATTAACATCCCAAACGACATCGTATGGGATCAATTGATCCTGGTCGTTGATTAGAAGTGATCCAAGGGCCAGGATCACCCAGGCCTGTTGGAGTATTTAAACTCAGTCTCCCATTCAGAGACTCGTCATTTACACTCACCCCAAACCCTAGCCGCCCTTCTCCTTCTTCTTCATCATCTTCTTTACCGTTTCCATGGAGACTGGCCGCCATCAATGGCCATCTCCGTTCATCCTTGACCGCAAAACTCTTTCCCTCTTTCTTATTCACACAAAACCACCCTAAATCTAAAGAAAACAAGAAAAAACTCCCGACTTCTTGAAAGTCCGGTCACCGGAAACTTTTCCGGTGACCTTCAAACTTTGAACTCACCTCTCAAATTAACACCACCTAATCACTACGAGGGGATCTTTCACCCCACGTAAATGGTTTCCCTCGAATATCTCCAGAAATGTTTGAATATTCAAAATAAGCTCGCCGGAACCCTGCCTCCGGCGAACTCCCAAATAAGACCCACCCCAAAACACACCCCTCTACCCATATAACACATCTTTTACCACAAATTCCCAAAAATATACTTGTTTAAAGAAAAATTTGGAAAATAAAGACTTCAAGTCTCTGAAGTCTAAAGAAACTGGAAGAAAAGAAAACAAAAAGAAAGAAAAGAATAAAAGAAGCTCAAGAGACAAATCCTGCTAAGCTAAGTCCCTACTTTCTGTTTTTTGTGTTTCAATCTGTAGCATATTTTTCTTTGTTTAAATTGCCTTCTTTGTTAGTTGTAGTTAATCTTTTTGCATGTTTAATTGTTAAAATCTCTTCATCTTCTATCTTCTGATTATTTCATCTTTTATATGTTTTCTGTTATAACATGCTTTCAATGGTTTCATCTTCTGATTTCTATGTTCCTTTGTATATTTCTAGTCTAATAAACTTTCTGAGGGTTTCTATCATTAGCCTGCCATCTAGCTTGTCTATTATGCTTAATTGATATACTGAGACTCTTAGGGTTTTTCTATAAGTCTATACATGAATGTGTTGTGAGTATGCTTCTTTATGTCGAATTTGTTAGCTATGCCTAAGTCTAAAATTGTGAGTTAGTTAATTGAGATTCAACCATCATCTAATTTCCCTCTGAGTTTTGGTTAATTGATAAATAATTTCTGATTGTGGCTATGTGTGCAAATTGACATAAGTGAGCTGTATTTGTAATAGACTCATGTGTTAAGATTATGATTAATCTTACTGTGCTTTAGGGTATTGGTTATAGATGTAATAGATAATTGATTAGTAAATTGGCTAGTATTGAAAGTAATCTAATTGGCTAATGTTGAAAAATAACCTAAGCTGGCTACAATTGAAATGACTTAAGGATTATTTGATTAATATAGCAACTTCTGAGATATTGGAGTGGCTAATTCTGTAAGTCTAAGTAAAAAAAAAATAGAGTAGCTAATTCTGCAAGGCTAAGTCTAAACATTGGAATGACTAATTCTAGTTCTGTAAGTGGTTAATTCTAAATAAGAAGCAGGCTAGTCCTGCAATTCAATTCAATTAGGTAAGTTAGGTAATAATAGTAAAAGGTTACCCCTTTTAAAGAGGTTAAAATTGAAAGGAATTAAGTTTGAAAACGGGCTAAGTCTTAAATGACTTGTGTCAGCAGTTAAATATTAGTTGAATTCAGAATACCTAGACCTTTAACAGGTGGGGTAATTAATAAGAAGTAACAGGGGTATAAAAAGGAATAAAAATGGCATAATTGTAGATTTAATAGAGCCTACGGGGATAAATTAGACATTCAGGCTCAGTATTTCTGCAATAATGCACAAAATAAAGGGTAAAACAGACCCAATTAAAAGGCATAACTGTTAAAATCCTTAGCAAGTGAGGATACTATAGTAATAGACCCTTAATATAAGCAAAAAGACCACCCTAGAACCTTCCAGCAAGGGCTGGAAGGCATTTCAAATCTGAAATAAGGTACTAAACTGTAGTTAATAAAAGAACTAATTGGAGGGAATTGGTAATAAGATTTTTGAATTTTCCCCTCAAAATTTCACCAATAACATCTATAAATAGGCTGTAATTAAGCTTGAAAAGGGGCTGGATTCTAGAAATTCAGAGAAACTTTCTGAAATTAAGAGTGAAATATCACAAATTGAGAGTGAATTCCTGGGTATAGTCGAGCATAGTTTTTAAACACAATTAGGATCTTCTATTATTCTTCATTGTTGGATTCTATTGGGTTTTCTTCAAGTCTGTTGTTGGATTGTTTATCTGTTGAGCTTGAAGATTATATTCGACTGTGTTATCCACTGTGTTGCTTGTGATTTACTCTGTTGATTCCTTTGTGCTGTTGTGATTTGCTCTGTTGATTCTGTTGATGTGATCATTTGACTATCCTTCTTCATTTGTATCCTAGACTCTTAGATTTACTTTGCTAAATCAGGTACACAGTCTTTACCCAAACATGTAACTGCAGCTGATATGGAGAATAAATATTATGAGTTGATTTCAGAAGAAATTTGTTATGTTATGTTCATATGTTCTCATTTTATCGCATAAATATATCCTTTGTAATTCAATAGGGAATGTTTGTAATAATTGATACATGAGAGACTGGAGTGAAACAATTGATAATGTAATAGATAGAATACAGTAGAGTATAAGTAACCGTAATCACTTTAGATTTAGGTTAAAAAACAGGCTAATTCGTTAAATCAACTCACCTAGTTAAAATAGCTTCGTAACTTGCAACAAAATCATAGTAATCTCCATGAACTAAAAATGTGATAATTGTCTTAGTTTTAATTTGTTTCTTCACTTTAAATAGTTCAATAACAACTGGGAATGGTGTAAGTTAGAATTAGTAATTAATTTACAGGGTTAAGCATCATGTAACTGATCGAAGTAGTTAATGCAAATAGCCTACTGTTTGAGTTCAATTAATAATCAATAATCACGATCAAATAGTATGAATTACAACTAGTGATTGATAACAGTTCAATTCGCATGGTTGAATGGCACGTTGTTAATAAAGTATGTGAAAAGTAGTCTGTTGTTTAGATTCTATTAGTGATAGGTAATTGAGATCAGGAATTGATATAGTTAAATCTGTACTTCTGTTTTTCTTCTAAAATAAATACAATTTGATTAATTTTATCTATTGTTGTTGAAAATTTATCTGTTATGGAATTCCGAGTTTGCTTTCAACTTTTACTTTCGTTTGGCTTGGGCCTGAAAAACAATGTAGGCCTGAATTCAATTGGATTTACATGTGGGCTTATGAATAATGAACTTCAGCGTATTTTGGGTTTCTAAAATCCAGATATGCAATCTGGTCTGTTAAATTCGAGCCCTCGAACGTCCAGGCCTGGAAACATAAATGATAAGTCCTGGACATGATTCTGAAATCATAACACAATTAAAAATAACTAAGGAAAAACCAGAATTAGAAAAATGTAGCATTCACTAGGATTGGACTATTAAAAAACGGGACGAGCCTCGTATGAAAACAAAACAAGCGGGGCCTCCATATAAATAATAATAAGTGATAGATTCGCAAAGACCGTTTAGTAAATTCCACGGTCTTTCTTAAAAGTATAATAAGCCGTTAGACATTATAGGCACGATTTTAAAATATACTTTCCTAAATATGAATGCACATCTAATGTGACTCAAATCTTAAATCTCGGCGAAGTCGAAACGTGTTAAAGTCACAGGCATACTGGTTGCGGTGTGACTCAAAATACATTTTTGCGACGTCGCAAGTCATAAAAATATTAAAAATGAAACATGCACACGTTGTAAAAAGCATATAGTAAAATCAAGTAAAATAAAAAATGACAGTTGAGCGACCGTGCTAAAACCACGGAATCCGGGAGTGGCTAACACCTTATCCCGGGTTAACAGAATTCCTTATCCGGATTTCTTGTTGCGCGAACTGTTCAAACAGAGTCAACTTCCTCAGATTCGGGATTAACCGGTAATTTGGGACACCATTAGTTTCCCAAGTGGCGACTCTGAAATTTTAAATAAGATCCCGATCCGATTGTCCTTAAATTGGAAAAACTCCTTCTTCGTTGTTATTATATCCCTTCCTGGGTGTATTGGTAATTAACGAGGTATACCTTTTTCCCCTTTTTTAGGAAATAGAAAGGTAGTAAAAAGGGAGGTGTGACAGCTCTGGCAACTCTGCTGGGGATAAGCAACCCAGAACTTCAGTTCAGGGTTTAAGAATTCGAGCTCGATAGAATTGTTGTCCTTGATGTTATTTGGCTTTATTATATGATTTGATCAACGTGCTACGTGTTATCGCTTTGATATTACATGCATTGTATATATAGAATTGTGCTGAAAACCCTTCTATTCTTTACCTCCGGGGATATGCTTACTGGTTGAGACTCCCCTTTCTGTTAAGTTATACCAAAAATAAGAAATAGAGACCGGATAAGTTATAAAGCCGAACGACCCCGCGGGTCCTCAGTATGTAGCCCCCTCCTCTATCCGAGTTGTCCACACGGTACACGGTCTAGTACCATATGAAACAACAGGATATTGAACATAGGTCTTGGACGATTATTTGCATCATATCTAACTTAGGGGACTCAACATACGGATTGGGTCCGTCTAGGACAGGTGACCCGAAATATTAAAGACCAAACATATTATATGTTACATTTATTTGTCATGGATCATTATGCGGACCGGCAAAATTCTTGAAAAACAAAAGAAAGAGAAATTCTAGAATAGAAATATTGAAATATTCGCAAAACGCTGTCAAAAATTTGAAAAGAAAGCCTGAGAAATTGGTGGAATAATACAGTTGAAATAATTGGTCAAATAGCAATCTGACCGAACTACACAGGTTTGATTCTCGCCATTAGGTGAGATACGTAGGCAACCCTTGACGGGTCCAACCACCCTTTTAGAAAATGACCAAAAAATATTGAGTTTTAGTTTCAAATAATCAAAGTGATTGCTGTTTTTTGGAAATAGCCGAATGTTCCGAAAGGACGCCGGAAGGCTATTTTTGCAAAAATGTCCACTTTGAAGTTATGTCTTTCTCTTTTCAAAATAAATAGCCTGAAAAGGCTAATTCTTTCAAAAAATGAAAATTGTCTTTGAAAAATATTTTCCCTTTTTCTGAATAAAATCGCCTTTAATAAATGTGCAGGATGAGCACGGTACAAAATGAACCCTTCACCTTAATGAATAAAATCCCTTTGGAGTTGAGACTGTGGTGGAACGATTTGGGTTAAGAAGAACAAGGTTGGGCCAAACGCTATCTGAAAGATCTTACTGGGTTGATGGACATAATACCTCATGGTGATATTATTCGGGCACTCGTCAATTGTTGGGATCCCGCGCATAATGTTCTACACTTCTCAGATTTTGAGCTCACTCCTACATTAGAAGAAATTGCTTATTATATCGGGAAAGGTGAGGTTCCCTTGAAGGATAAATACCCGGTGGCTCCGAGGGCAATAACAGTGCACAGATTCCTCGATTCTCTGAAAATTGCCAGGAACGTCCATAATGAAGACTTGGCTCATGGATTTTGTACTTTTAAGTTTCATATACCGCAGATATAGTCATATTGGAGGATTCAATGACCCTACGAACAAGCTCTGCAGTAAATCTAACCGAGTCAAGTGGGAAGAGCATAGGCGATTTGCCTTTATAGTGGCGTTCCTGGGATTGGTCATATTCCCGAGGAAAGAAGAAAATATTGATATAAGGGTTACCGGGGTTGCCAGTACTCTTCTTGTGCAAGATAATAGCACACTGGCGCCGATGATTGTTGCCGATATCTTCCGTGCCCTCACATCCTATAAAGCAGGGCATGACTTCTTTGAGGGATGCAATTTGATTCTCAAGATATGGTTGATAGAACATTTGTATCGTCACCCTCCATTCTCGAGTTATGGGTTGTCTGAAAAGACGTGCATTGAGGAATTTTATATGAGAACAAAAGAAGTTAAGTTGCTGGAAGGAGCAAAAGGTTGGGTTTTATACTTGCGATTGTTGACTGCCAGCCAAATTGATTGGGCATACGGATGGTTTCCCCTCAACGAGGTGATGTACATGCCAACAGAAGGGTCGCATTTCTTGATAATGGGTCTTAAAATCATTCAGCCTTATGTGTTGTACATAGTACTACGACAGCTTGGGAGATATCAGGTTATACCAAAAGATGGGGACCTCAGCCTACAAGCCATAGAAATCAGTCCGGACGGGCAATTCCCGGAAGCAACTATTCGAAAGATTTGGAATGAATGCCAATGCTTGAGGGTAGACACTTGTGTGGGAAACCGAACTCAAGGAGAAGTATCACCAGGGTATGCTACACGGTATCGCCGGGATGTCGAGCATCATAGACCAATGAAAAGGCCTCACATTCAAGAATTGGTTGAGCAGTCTAAGGAACACAAAGATTGGGTGGCCAGAGAAAATGAGTACAGAGCCAGAATCAGCTTGTTAGAGAAACAATTCTAAGACCTCAAATTCGAGAGCAGCTTACAAGCGGCATCCGATAAGGGAGAAAAGAAGCAGTTGAGAAAAGATAATGAAATTCTGAAGGCTCAAATTGAAAAGATGAACACCGTAGCCGAAACCCCAATTCGCCTAGTCCGAGATGAGAAATTGATTGAAAACCTTCGGCGTAAAGTGAATGACTATAGCTTTGATCTTGACAAAGCGAAAAAGGAGTTAGTCAGGGTTCAGAGACAGTTGGCCAGAAATGCTGAGAAATAGTTAGAATGGTTCATCAATTACAAGATGAACACAAGGTTGAGGTAGCTCGATTGAGAAAGAAAATCATTACAGCCGAAGTCAAAAATAGCAAGCAAACCAAAGAATTTGAAGTAGAGAGAGAACATTGCTACATGGCTATGGCTCGGTTAGAGTTGGAGCTACAACAACTACAAAAGGATAACCAACAAACCTTAGACGCCCGTGCCAAGCAGATTGGTAGGCTGCTTCAGGAAAAAGGGGTCATCAAGGAAAGAATCGTCAACATTGCTCAGTACATCACAAGGAAATGTCAATTGTGTGAAGATATGTCCCAGTCAACATTCAAATTAGCAATAAAGTTCTTTGTAAAGCAAGTAATGTCCGACCTGGATAAACTCCAAAGTGGATTAGCATATAAGCTCGCGGAAAGATCGAACGACATCTCACGGGCACTAGGAGCTTTAATGTATTCGTAAGGCATGTATTTTGTATCTGTATTATTTCTTCTGCATTTGTAGTACAACATCATTTTTGTAACCGATGTTTTGAGTATCAATGAAAAAAAAATTCAAAAGAAGTTGTTGTTATTTTTCTTCCATTTTTATACAATTTGTTTGGGCAATAGGCAAACATGTAGGAACGACAAGCAAAAATGAAAAAAAAATGGGAAAATTAAAAAAGAAGAAAACAAGAGAAAGAAACAAATAGAAAAGCAATGAAAAAACAGAGTTGAAAGGAAAAATGGTGGTTCAAAGAGGAATAAATGCCGGGATGATGCATAATGATCAAGGAAAAAGTTGTGATTCTTAATTATGATGTTTTACCCTTTATGAACTAACTATTAACGAGTTTTGTTGTTGATAAGAATCAGATTTTCAGTTGGCAACTGGCATTTTCGCACATCATAGCTACAATACACATTCAAAAGTTATGACTAAAGCAGTGACTCAGGAGATTGAACCCACCATTATGGATCCGGTACAGGAGGAAGAAGTTGTAGACGTTGCTAGTATGAAAGAGGAGATGTACAAATTAAGGCAGCAAATGTCGGAGATGTACCAGGCCAGGTCTAGGGGTCAACATTTTCCTTCCTATCCAGCTAACCCAGCATACGTCCCTCCCACAAACCCAAATCCTGAACCACATACTATGAATTCATCCTTCACATACCCAAACTACCAACATTACTATGCTACAACTTCACAAGCACCACCACCACTGTCCAAACAAGTTCCGTCACCACCACCTCAGGTCGCCCCGGTATACATGGCACCGCCACCTTCCGATCTACATAAATCCTCCAGTGAACCAGTGTTCGATGTTCAGAACACTCATTATTATCCACCAGAGCCAACATTCAGGCAACATGACTCCTACACACCGCTTATAGATATGACAGAAGATAAGCCTGTCAGAAATTTTGAACAAGAAGAGATGGCCCGAAAGATGAGAAGTCTTGAACAATCCTTCCGTAACATACAAGGGCTAGGAGGCCAAGTGAGTGTTGCGTATAAAGATTTATGCTTGTTTCCGGAGGTTCAGCACCTAGACGGGTTTAAGCTACCTACGTTTGATATGTATGATGATCACGAGGACCCAATAGCTAATCTGAGGGGTTACTGTAGTAAAATGCACAGAGCAGGGGGGAGAGACAAGTTATTGATGGCTTATTTTAGCGAGAGCTTAAGCTGTTCACCGCTAGAGTGGTATACTCGACAAGATCATACCAGGTGGTTCATCTGGGATGACCTAGCTCAGTCATTTGCCAACCACTTCCAATACAATTTAGAGATTATCCCTGACAGGCTGTCATTAACTAAAATGGAGAAGAAACTCGGGGAAAGTTTTCGGGAGTACGGGTTCAGATAGAGGGAGCAGGCTGCACGAGTAGACCCTCATATGAAGGAAACAAAAATGGTGGACTATTTTCTACAGGCTTTGGAGACAACTTATTATGGTCACCTGGTGTCGGCAATTGGAAAAACCTTCAACGATGTGGTCAAGATGGGAAACTTCGTAGAAGAGGGGTTAAAAACAAATAAGATCATGAGTTATTCGGCTATTAAGGCCACAAACCAGGCAATACAAACTGGAACTGGGGGACCAATCGGCAAAAAGAAGAAGGAGGAAGTTGCAGTCATCGAAGGTAGATCATGGTCTCGGGGCCCCAACACATATCATCATCCACCACGCCCATACCAACTATATCCACCAGTACCCTACAACCCACCTCCACCATATTATCCTCCCACCACTCTACATTTTTCAGTCCCACATGCTCATCATTACCCACCACCTCCACATGTATGGCGTACCCAGCTCCACAAAACGTATACCACGCACAAAATACTTACCCGCATTCCAAAATATACAAAAATCCAAATAGACTCAGTTTTCGTCCAGATCCAAAAGTAAGAGGAAACAGAGCCCAAGGAAAGAAAACATTCACTCCGTTAGGGGAGTCATATACCAGTCTTTTTCACCGCCTGAGAGAGTTAGGGATGCTAAGCCCTATTGAGCCAAAATTTCATAACCCACCACCCAGAAATCTTGATCAATCAGTCCGATGTGAATATTGTTCCGGGGCGCTGGGACATGATACAGAAAAGTGTTGGCATTTAAAGCCCGCCCTACAGGAGCTTATTGATACCAGGAGGATCAAAGTGCAAGCTCCAAAAAACTCCCAATATTACACAGAGTCCTTTGCCAGCCCATCATAAATCGCGCATGATAGAGTTGGAACAGGGAGAGAGCAGTAAGAAACCTTCTCAATCAGTAATGAGGCGGAAGGAGATGTTGAAAAGGAGAAAGCATCAGCTGAGTTGCCAATAGAGAAACCATCAGTGGTCGAGCCCATAAAAATAGTAGTGCCGGGAGCTAAGCCTTTATTTACCGTGAATGGAGCTTATGTGGAACTTGTGGTTATCAAACCGGTGGTGCAGATGCCAGTCGTGAACACCAAGGCCATACCATGGAACTATGATAAAGTTACAGTGATGTACAAGGGGAAGGAGGTTAAAGGATAAGCCAATAAAACACATGGCTTAACTCGCTCCGGGCGATGCTTTGCCACGGAAGAGTTAAGAAAGACAAAAGTGGTAAAGGAAAACCCGACTCATGTGAAGAAGGCAGTTACTGAAGAAGAAGCGGAAGAGTTCTTGAAAAAGATGAAGGCTCAAGACTATTCAATAGTGGAGCAATTGAGAAAAACGCCCACGGAGATTTCATTGTTATCACTACTAGTTCATTCTGAAGAGCACATGAAGGCGTTAATGAAAATTTTGAATGAAGCACATGTGCCCGAGAAGATTTCAGTATGCCATTTGGAGAAAATCACGAATAAGATCTTTGAGATAAACAAAATAACATTTTCAGATAATGAGTTGCTGCTTGAAGGGACGAAGCATAACAAAGCACTATATCTCACAGTCAAGTGTGAAGAATCTGTAGTTACCCGTGTTCTGGTGGACAACGGGTCAAGTGCCAATATTTGCCCACTCTCAACCTTGGGAAAGCTGAAGGTCAATCCTGATAGAATTCATCGGAAACAGTGTGTGTGTACGGGGCTTTGATGGAGGAGGCAAGAATACTGTAGGGGACATTGTATTGGAGGTTACTATCGGACCGGTGGACTTCACTATAGAGTTCCAAGTGCTAGATGTTGCGGTTTCTTACAATCTATTATTGGGACGTCCGTGGATCCACGCGGCGAAAACTGTACCATCCTCTCTGCATCAGATGGTGAAATTTGAATGGGAACAACAAGAGATCATAGTACATGGAGAAGATGATGTCTGCAATACTATAACACCGTTCAAAGAAACTGAAGGGGATAAGGGCCCGTGGGTATATCAAGTCATGGATGCTGTGGTGGTGAATAAAATATCCGAAGGGGAGAACATACTGATTCCCACGGTAGCTTCTACAGCAGTGATGGTAGCCAAGGAAATGATAAGAAATGGGTTTGCACCGGAGAAAGGTTTAGGGGTACCTCTACAAGGTATAACACAACCAATCCACTTGTCGGGAAGTAATGACACTTTTGGTCTGGGTTTTAAGCCTATTGTTGCCGATATCCAAAGAGCCAAGAAAATGAAGAAGAAAAGTTGGTCCCTCCTAAAGCCTATTCCAAAACTATCCGATTCCTTTTACTAGGCCTGGTACACGAAGACATGTGGCGACTGTTATGCCAAGTCGTGCTGAAATAAGACCGGATACGGAACTCCTAGCAAAGTTCGAGATGCTATTTGAAGATGTGAACATGTTGGAGATGGGTGAAGGAACGAGTAAAAGGGATGTTCAGTTCGTAGGACCCGGCGTTGCGCTTAATAACTGGGAAGATACTCCTCTTCCGATTAGGAGGGAGTTGTGGTAGTTAGCTTTAAATATTTCATTTCCCCAAAAGTGTTTTGTTTTATAATCCCACACCCCATCAAAAACAAATGTATCCAATGTTTGTTACCTTTTTTCAATGAAATGCAATTTCTTTCTTTCTTCCATTTTTTGCCTTATTTTATTTTTCTTCTTTTGTACACTTCAATATTTGTTGATTCTAATGATATGTCATGCATGAAGGATTCCCGGTCCAGTCTTGATAATCGAATAGTTATACAGGAAATTGAAAGTGAACGTGAAGTAGAATATGAGGATGAGGAAATACTGGAGGAAATCAGTAAAGATTTGAATCATTATGAGGAAAAACCCAAACTAAACTTAAACGAGACAGAATCTATTAATCTGGAAATTGAGGAGAATGTCCGGGAAACAAAGATCAGTGTACATTTAAAGGCTTCCCTTAGAGAAGATCTAATCAAGTTATTACATGAGTACAATGACATATTTGCTTGGTCCTATGATGACATGCCCGAGCTCAGTACTGATATGGTGGTACATAAATTGCCCATTTATCCGGAATGTTGGCCGGTAAAACATAAGCTAAGAAAGTTTAAAATGGACATCAGTGTGAAAATAAAATAAGAAGTTCATAAACAATTCAAGGCGAAGGTCATACGGGTCACTAAATATCCCACCTGGTAGCTAATGTTGTGCTAGTTCTGAAGAAGGATGGAAAAACTAAGGTGTGTGTTGATTATAGAGACCTTAATAAGGCTAGTCCAAAGGATGATTTTCCATTGCCAAATATCCATATACTGATTGACAATTGCGCCAAGCATGAAATCTTCTCTTTTGTAAACTGTTATGCGGGTTATCATCAGATCCTGATGGACGAAGAAGATGCAGAAAAGACAGCCTTTATCACGCCTTGGGAAACATATTGTTACAGAGTGATGCCGTTTGGGTTGAAGAATGTCGGGGCTACATATATGAGGGCAATGACCACTATGTTCCATGACATGATTCACCGAGAGATAGAAGTATATGTGGACGATGTCATCATTAAGTCCAAAACGCAATGTGACCATATCAAAGATTTGAGAAAGTTTTTCCAGAGGCTCCAAAGATATAATCTCAAACTCAATCCAGCAAAGTGTGCTTTTGGGGTGCCTTCAGGAAAGTTACTGGGGTTCTTAGTAAGCCGGCGTGGTATTGAATTGGATCCGTCAAAGATAAAAGCAATCCAGAATTTGTCTCCACCGAAGTATAAGAAAGAAGTGATGAGTTTATTGGGCAGGATAAATTATATCATCATGTTCATTGCTCAGCTGATGATAACATGTGAGCCCATTTTCAAACTGCTAAAGAAAAATGCTGTGGTAAATTAGACTGATGAATGCCAAGAGGCCTTTGACAAGATTAAAGAATATTTGGCCAATCCTCCAGTATTAGTTCCTCCAGAACCGGGAAGACCTCTGATCTTGTATTTGACTGTGCTAGACAATTCTTTTGGCTGTGTACTGGGGTAGCATGATGATATGAGAAAGAAAGAGCAGGCGATATATTACCTCAGTAAAAAGTTCACATCTTATGAGGTGAAATACACTCAGTTGGAAAGAACGTGTTGTGCTCTAACCTAGGTTGCTCAGAAACTGAAACATTACCTGTCAGCTTATACCACATATTTGATATCACAGTTGGATCCATTGAAGTATATATTTCAGAAGCCTATGCCTACAGGAAGACTTGCTAAAGGGCAGATTCAGCTCACAGAATTTGACATCATCTATGTAACATGTACGACAATAAAGGCACAAGCAGTTGCAGATCATCTAGCAGAGAATCCAGTGGACGATGAATATGAGCCGTTAAAAACATATTTTCCAGATGAGAAGGCAATGAATGTTGAAGAAGTAGAGCAAGATGATAAGCCAGGCTGGAGAATATACTTCGATGGAGCCGTCAACAGTAAGGGAGTTGGAATTGGAGCCGTACTTATTTCAGAAATGGGTCAGCATTATCCTGTTACCGCTTGGCTTCGATTTTTCTGCACCAACAATATGGCTGAATATGGAGCATGCATATTGGGATTGAGGATGGCAATAGATATGGGTGTTCAAGAGATTTTGGTCATGGCTGACTCGGATCTCTTGATACATCAGATTCGGGGAGAATGGGAGACAAGAGATTTAAAGTTGATACCTTATCGACAATGTCTAATGAACTATCCCAGAGATTTCAATCTATAGAATTCAAACACATCCCAAGAATGCACAATGAAGTAGCAGATGCTCTGGCCACATTATCCTCCATGTTGCATCATCCGGATAAAGCTTATGTAGATCCACTACAGATAAAGGTGTGTGATCAAAATGCTTATTATTTTGCCGTGGAAGAAGAACCTGATGGAGAGCCGTGGTATAATGATATCAAAGAATACTTGAAGATAGAAAAGTACCTAGAGCAAGCCACTGGAGATCAGAAAAGGGCTATAAGACGATTGGAAAATTGATTTTTCCTCAGTGGAGGAGTTGTATACAAAAGAACACCAGATTTGGGGTTATTGAGATGCATAGGCGCGCAGGAAGCTGACACAATTATGGCTGAGGTACATGCGGGAGCTTGCGGACCTCATATGAGCGGATACATTTTAGAGAAGAAAATAACGAGAGCAGGATATTATTGGCTCACCATGGAGCGCGATTGTATTAGATATGTGAGGAAATTCCATCAATGTCAAATACACGGAGATTTGATTCACTCTCACCCCATGAGTTGCATACAATGTCTGCACCCTGGCCATTCGTTGCCTGGGGCATAGATGTCATCGGACCAATAGAGCCTGCAGTATCTAATGGGCATAGATTTATCTTGGCCGCGATTGATTATTTCACCAAATGGGTGGAGGCGAAGACATTTAAGGCAGTGACAAAGAAGGCGGTGGTGGATTTCGTGCATGCAAATATCATATGTTGCTTCGGAATTCCTAAAGTAATTATCACAGATAATGGTGCAAATTTGAACAGTCACCTCATAGCAGAAGCATGTCAAAGATTCAAAATCTTGCATCGTAACTCTACACCTTACAGGCCTAAATAAAATGGAGCAGTAGAAACTGCAAATAAGAATATAAAGAAGATTCTCAGAAAAATGGTGGAAGAGTCAAGACAATGGCATGAAAAATTACCATTCACTCTTATGGGTTATCGTACAACTGTACGTACTTCAATCGGTGCCACACCCTATTCGTTGGTGTATGGAACAGAGGTAGTTATACCCACAAAAATTGAGATACCATCTCTTCGAATCATAGCTGAAGCTGAAATCGACGATGATGAATGGGTAAAAGCCCGATTGGAACAATTGAATTTGATTGACGAAAAGAGGTTAGCAGCGATTTTCCATGGGCAATTATATCAGCGGAGAATGGCCAGAGCGTACAATAAGAAAGTACGTCCACGGAAATTTGAAGTGGGACAATTGGTATTGAGGCGTATTCTGCTGCATTGGGCTGAAGCGAAAGGCAAATTTGCACCAAACTGGCAAGGACCGTTCATGGTATCGTGAGTATTGTCCAATGGAGCTCTATATCTTACAGATGTTGAAGGAAAATGTGTAGAGACTGCTATCAACTCAGATGCAGTCAACAGATATTATGTATGATTCCTTTTCATTTGTATAATTATATTTGTCATGATTTTGGAATTGAAATGATGAAGGCATTTTATTCTCTATCCCAAACACTCTATCTATTGACAGCCCCATTGAGCCTTATTTGTTTTATTCTTTCATATCCCTTTCTCAGAATCATTCATGTTGCAAGAAAAGAAAAATGAAAAATGATGATGATAAAAAAAAAAAAGAGAAAAGCAAAATGCAAACTAAAGAAAATGCATGCAAAAGACAAAAGAAAGTTGGGAAAAGTCAAGACACAACAATGAATATGAACATAGTTCGAACTACATTTTGACTTGATCCCAAAAGGGTACATAGGCAGCCTCTCTGAGGTTCAGTCATGATAAAAATAAAATCCAAGATTCCCCACATATTGAAACTGGGGCAGAAGTTATGTTTGTGATTCCGAGAGTTGTAAATATTCTTTAAACCCTCATAAATTTTGAGCCTTTTATACCCTTCTTTCTGAACCCATCCAAAAGCCACATTACGGTCCAAAGAAAGACCTTCTGATCAATTTCAAGAAAATGACAATACACTGAGAATAAGGAAAACAGGGCATGGACAGTACCCGTGGTTCAGAAAACAAAAAAAAATAAAATAATAAAATAAGAGAGTCTTATTGGTGAAAACCTTAACCGACACCGTAAGGCGATTGCGAGATTAAAAGAATAAAAATGAGAGAGTCTTATTGGTGAAAACCTTAACCGGCGCCGTAAGGTGACTGTGAGATTGAGAGTATAAATGAGAGAGTCTTATTGGTGAAAACCTTAACCGGCACCGTAAGGCGACTGTGAGGACTATTTTGTGGAAAAAAGAAAACAGCAAAAAATAAGATTGGTTTGGGTTGAAGGAAAAATGGAGTTAAGATAATGACAATTCGATTGGATAGACTGGGTCGGAGTTTAAATACATGGCATGGTCAGAGGAATCAGCCGTCATACCCAGATAAGTTTTGTCTTTACTCCAAAGTACCCTTACCCCTTTTTCATATTTTTCTGCATTTTATTGATCGAAACCAGTTGCCCAATGAAAGCTAACTTCCAGCTTCTCATGTTAAAAGGCGTAATAATGCTGGGTCAGAGAGAAAATAAAAGAAAAAACAAAAGGATGGCAATCAAAGCCAAAGGAAAATGAAAAAAAAAGGAAAGAGAAGAAACAAAAGGAGAAGCAGGAAAGAGATTACAGAAGAAAAGTTGAAGAAATCTAGCAAAGGGGTGCATAGCGAAATAAAGCAAAAAGAGGCAGGCAATGGAAGCAAAAATCAATGAAATGCCAGTTGCCAACATTCTATAACTAATAAGATTGTTGTTTGATTTAGACAGGAACAAAAAGATTCAAATTTTCAGTAATCACTTTAAAGTGAATGCGACCAATGTAGAAGAAGAAAAACACAAAAAAGAAGTACAACAATAAAAGGAGGAATCCGTAGAGGAGGACTCATTCAGTCAAACAATAAAATTACCCAAAAACATCAAGAAGGTATTGTCTTTTCAAAACTCATACCCCAGTTATCAAACTGAGGAAATATTTTCTGCATTTTCATTTTCATGAATTAGGCGCCCACCTGGATAACAAGGGAATATTTTCTGCATTTTCATTTTCATGCATGAGGCGCCCGCTTAGATAACAAGGGAATATTTTCTGTATTTTCATTTTCATGCATCAGCCGCCCACCTGGATAACAAGAGAATATTTTCTGCATTTTCATTTTTCATGCATCAGGCGCCCACCTGGATAACAAGGAAATATTTCTCTGCATTTTCATTTCTGCATCAGACGCCCGCCTGGATAACAAGGGAATATTTTTCAACATTTTCATTTCTGCATCAGGCGCCCACCGGATAACAAGGGAATATTTTTCTACATTTTTATTTCTGCATCAGGCGCCCACCTGGATAACAAAGGAATATGTTTCTGCATTTTCATTTCTGCATCAGTTATGTTGTAATTTCATGTTTCATGCTTTTATATCAGTGTTAGAGTCTATCGGGTGATTTAGGAGTGATTTGGATTGAAAATGAGGCATATAGCCTTTTTGGAGGAGACTTGAATAAGGAAAGTCAACCCGGAGTTGACTATTGGGTTAGAGTGCTCAGAATCAGGTTCTGATGATTCGGTTAGTTCCGGGAGGTGATTTGTGACTTAGGGGAGCGATCGGAATTGAATTTGGAGGCCCGGTGTAGTTTTAGGCTTGAATTGGCTAAGGTTGAATTTTGGCGAAATCCGGATGGTAGGTGATATTTTGATCCGGGGGTCGGAATGGAATTCCGACAATTTCTGTAGCTCCGTTAGGTGATTTTGGATGTGCCCGCAAAATTTCAGGTCATTCGGACGTCGTTTGGTCGGGTTTTTGATTGAATGTGTAATTCGGAATGTTTTAAGGAATTTAGGCTTGAATTCGATGCGAATTATGGGTTTTGATGTTGTTAGACGTGTTTTGAGGATTTGAGCAAGTTTGAATAAGGTGTTAGGATGTGTTGGTGTGTTTGGATGGGGTCCCGGGGCCTCGGGGTGTTTTCGGGTGGCTAAACGGGAGAAAATGTGGAAAAATTGCTGGTTGGGATTCTGTTTCTGTTGTTTCCGCTCCTGCGGAATTGGGGGCGCAGGAGCGAGTCCGCAGAAGCGGACGAGGGGCGCAGAAGCGCTTGGCTTTGCAGAAGCGGAAATCATTCCGCTGAAGCGGCGTCGCAGGAGCGTAGTGTAGATCGCAGAAGCGAAATTTGCCAAGAGATGGGAAGTCCGCAGAAGCGGACACTTGACCGCCTGGGCGAGTCCGCAGGAGCGGACTCTAGTGCGCAGAAGCGGATGTCTTCGCAGAAGCGGAGGTTTGATCGCGGAAGCGGACGCGCATAAGCGGTCCTTTTCTCGCAGAAGCGGAATTGGCCGGCTAGGCCTGGAATCGCTGAAGCGACCCTTTGGTCGCGGATACGGACTCGTAGGAGCGGAAATTCTTCCGCAGAAGCGAAAATCGCTGTAAGTAAGTGTATCAGAAGTTAGAAAAATTTCAGAACATTTCACACATTTGGGTCTCGGCTTTAGAGGCGATTTGGGCGATTTTGAAGAGAAATTCAAGGGAAATCATCGGGTAATCAACTATGGACTTAAACTATGATTAGTATTAGTAATATTATGCAATTATATCATGAAAATGGAGGAATTTGGGGTAATTTATGGATGATTTAGCCCTAGGCTTGAACTTTAGAAAATCAAGGTTTTGAATGGGCAAATGGAGTCCGAATTTGGTAAAATTGATATGCTTAGACTCGTATTGAGATGAGGGTTCCGAATATGTGACTTTCGTGATTTTTCGATAAGCGTACCGAAAGTCGGGTTTTGACAACTTTGGGAATTTTGATGTAAATTGAGTTGTATTGATTGGGTGTAGTCCCATTGGCCTAATTTGTTGTATTTCTACCGTATTGAATCAGATTCTACGCGTGCGGAGCTTGATTCTCGTGGCAAGGGCATTGCGGAGTAGTCGTCGCGCCGTATTGAGGTGAATAATAGATGTGGGTGATGACCAGCGGGTTCGAAACCCCGGTATACCACTTTGTGACGCTGTATAGCGGCGAGACACGCACACTCTCGAGAGTGCGGGGTCGATCATGAACTGGAGACTATATATTAGTCCGACCTGTTGATACTGTATTATTGGCTATTCTCGAGCCGTTGAACCTCCTTCTTGGACGGTTGAGTATGCTTGTGGCTATTCTAGAGCCGTCGAACCTCCTTCTCGGATGGTTGCATATATATATATATTGTGATAATGGCCACCCTTGAGCCAAGGAACCCCCTTCTCGGGCGGTTGAGTATACATGTGGGCCGTGAGCCACTTATTGGATCCCGCGAGGATCGTTATCATTGTCTTATCATATAGACATGCTAGTTTACTACTAGTCCGCAACTATTTCTGTTATTATGCTAATTCCAATCTCTGGAACTTGATATTACTGTTTTCCAACCGAAAAATGATAAAAAGAGTTTTCAAAAACTACTTTTGAGCCTCGCGAGGCTGTATCTGCATATTAGCTGACTAGTAGTGGATCGGGCCGCACGCCGCAACGAGATATATGTTGGATCGGACCGCACGCCGCAGAATATCTCTATGAGATGTGCTTGGGTCTGTAGGAGCCCCTCCGAGTCCGAACCCCCACAGCTGAGCACGGGTACCCAAAATTGGAGTCCGGCTACGCGTCGTAGCGGCCATATCATGCATTGCATTGCATTTAGCTACATCTCCTAGCTGTTATGCTATTTATTGGTATTTGTTGGTACATCGAAGATTGATTCTATGACAGGTAGCCGATTATAGCTTTACATAGTGCTTTATCGCGGATTTCTTATCTCGCGCCGTCTTACCCTTGTTTATTACCACCGAGTCCGGCAAGACTATTTTACTCCCTCGCACCTTGTGTGCGCATCCGTGTACCTCTCAAGCAGTGATCCAGTAGAGCTGTGCGAGGCGACATCCGTGGGATATACGAGGTAGCTGCAGAGTCCGCAGGACCCGATATTCCTTCTTACTGTCTCTGGATTTTGTATTGACTTTTCTTTCCGCACTTGGTATCTTGTAAACCTTTATACACTCATGTTCAGTAGAGGCTCATGACTCTTGACCCTTCGGTCTATGGGAGTTAGCATATTTTGGGACTTGGTTTCCCCGTTGTTGGTATAAGTATTACTATTGTTTCATATTTTTAATATGCTTAAACGGGTTAAAGAGAGCTTCTAGCTCCGTTGTTGATATTGATTGGTCGGGCTGGCTTAGCAATGTGTTGGGCGCCATCACGACCGGATTTGGGGTCGTGACAAATTGGTATTAGATCCTAGGTTTACTAGGCCTTATGAGTCTTGAGCCGGTTGGTAGAGTCTTGTAGATCGGTATGGGGACGCCTGTACTTATCCTCGGGAGGCTGCGAACCTTTAGAAAACACTTCACTTTTCTTGAACTCTGTTGTGCGATCTTGTTGTTCTGAGAACTGAACATCTATATTCTATTTTCTCGCAGATGGAGAGAACGCGAGCATCAGAACAAGGTGGACGACCTCCATTGCCACCTGTTAGAGGCCGTGGGCGCGGTCGTGCTAGAGGTAGAGGTAGGGCGGCCGAGGTAGTGCCAGCTGACCCGCCTGTTGTACCAGTTCAGGAGCAGCCCCCAGTGGTTGATGCTCCAGCAGCCCCAGTTCAGGGCCAGACTATATCTATTGCTATTTCCGGTCTTCGGGAGACTCTTGCTCGGATATTATCGCTGTGTTCCGGCTTGGCTCGTGTAGTTTCAGCCACCGCCGACGTAGCTACATCTCGGCCGGTGGGTGGTCGGCAGACCCCTGCAGCTCGCACACCGGAGCCGGTTATTCAGGGACTTCGACGCCAGAGGCGGTCCCCGCTCAGGTTTTTGCACCGGTTATTCCTCCGACTGCACCAGCTCCGGCCTCCGCAGCATATGGTTCAAGTTATGCCCGACGACGAGCAGAGTCGTCTTCGAGAGATCTGGTAGACTTCACCCACCCCATTTCAGTGGCGTCGAGGGCGAGGATGCCCGTGGTTTCTTGGATAAGTGTCAGAAGATGCTGCGTACGGCCGGTATTCTTGAGTCCAGCGGAGTTTCATTTACTACATTTCAGTTCACCGGTCCCGCATTTGATTGGTGGGAGGAGTTTGAGAGGCGTAGGCCTGCAAGAGCAGCACCTCTCACATGGCAGCAGTTCTCTACTCTCTTTCTAGAGAAATATGTACCTCAGTCTCGTCGCGAGGAGCTACGTCGCCAGCTCGAGTGGTTGATTCAGGGCGACATGTCTGTGACCCAGTATGAGCTTAGATTCACTCAGTTGGCTAGGCATGCCACGTGGATGATCCCCACTAATAGGGAGAGAATCAGGAGGTTCATTGATGGCCTCAACTACTCTATCCGCATTCTTATGACCAGCGAGCGAGTTCTGTCATCATCGTTTGAGCAGGTTGCTGATATGGCACGCTCCATTGAGGCGGATCGTCGCCGAGAGAGAGAGGAGCGGGAGGCCAAGAGGCCTCGTAGTTCGGGCAGTTTCAGTGGTGCTCCATCTAGAGGGCATTCCCAGCAGAGCAGAGGTCGCTCATCTAGACCTCCTCATTCAGACCGCCCAGAGCAGAGCGGAGGTTCTTATGGTCGTGGTCGACATGGGTTTCAGCAGGGTCAGTCATCACTTAGTGCCCTTCCAGCCCAGGGTGCAGCACCTACTTCATCAGCCCAGGGTTCTTCTGCGGTGAGGGGTTCCCTTCAGTCCCCTTCTCCAGCACCAGGTGCATGTTATGAGTGTGGTGAGTTTGGCCACATGAGGAGACAGTGCCCTCGACTCCGTAGGCGTGGTCGCCCCAGGGGCGAGGAGAGATCTGGTGGAGGCCAGGCGCGATTCTATGCACTTCCTGACAGGCGTGATGCAGTTGCCTCCGATGTAGTGATTACAGGTATCATTTCTGTCTGTCACAGAGATGCCTCCGTTCTATTTGATCCAGGATCCACATATTCTTACGTGTCCTCTTATTTTGCACATTATTTGGGTGCGACTCGTGGTAGTCTTGATTTGCCTGTTCATGTATCCACCCCCGTGGGTGATACGATCGTTGTGGATCATGTCTATAGATCCTGTGTTATATCTATTGGGGGTCTGGAGACCCAGGCAGATTTGTTATTGTTGGGGATGGTGGACTTTGATGTTATATTGGGTATGGACCGGTTGTCTCCGTATCATGCTATATTGGACTGTCATGCTAAGATAGTTATGTTGGCCATTCCTGGTATTTCTCAGATCGAGTGGCGGGGTTCGACCGATTTCGTCCCTAGCCGTGTTATTTCGTTCTTAAAAGCTCGGAAGATGGTTGAAAAAGGGTGTTTATCGTACTTAGCTTTTGTGAGAGATGTGGGAGCTGAGTCTCCTAGCATTGATTCTGTACCTGTTGTGAGGGACTTTCCAGATGTATTTCCCTCCGACCTGCCGGGCGTGCCGCCGGACAGGGATATTGATTTTGGCATTGACTTGGTGCCGGGCACTAAGCCCATATCCATTCCTCCTTATCGAATGGCACCAGCTGAGTTGAAAGAACTGAAAGAGCAACTTCAGGAGCTTCTGGATAAGGGTTTCATCCGCCCTAGTGTGTCTCCGTGGGGTGCACCGGTATTATTTGTTAAAAAGAAAGATGGTTCCATACGGATGTGTATTGATTATAGGCAATTGAACAAAGTGACAGTGAAGAACAAGTACCCTCTACCGCGCATAGATGATTTGTTTGATCAGTTACAGGGTGCGAGGGTGTTTTCTAAGATCGATCTTCGTTCAGGCTATCATCAGCTGAAGATCAGGGACTCAGATATTATGAAGACTGCATTCAGGACCCGATATGGTCATTATGAGTTTCTTGTGATGTCGTTTGGGTTGACCAACGCCCCAGCAGCATTTATGCATCCGATGAACAGTGTGTTCAGGCCTCATTTGAATTCATTTGTGATTGTGTTCATTGATGACATTCTAGTCTACTCCCGTAGTCAGGAGGAGCATGCTCAACATTTGAATATTGTGTTGCAGAGATTGAGGGAGGAGAAGCTATATGCTAAATTCTCCAAGTGCGAGTTTTGGCTCGAGTCCGTAGCATTTCTGGGGACATGTGGTGTCTCGTGATGGTATTCAGGTTGATCAGAAAAAGATAGAGGCGGTGCAGAGTTGGCCTAGACCGACCTCAGCCACAGAGATCAGGAGTTTTCTTGGCTTGGCGGGGTATTATCGCCGGTTTGTTCAGGGATTTTCATCCATTGCTTCTTCATTGACTAAATTGACCCGGAAGGGTGCACCATTCGTGTGGTCGGATGAGTGCGAGGAGAGCTTTCAGAAGCTCAAGACAGCTTTGACCACAGCTCCAGTGTTAGTATTGCCATCAGCTTCAGGTTCATATACCGTTTATCGTGATGCCTCGAGAGTGGGGATAGGTTGTGTGTTGATGCAGGAAGGTAAGGTGATTGCTTATGCTTCTCGGCAGTTGAAGCCACATGAGAAGAACTATCATGTTCATGACTTGGAGCTAGCCGCCATTGTTCATGCCTTGAAGATTTGGAGGCACTATTTGTACGGCGTGTCTTGTGAGGTGTATACCGACCATCATAGTCTCCAGCACTTGTTCAAACAGAAAGACCTTAATTTGAGACAACGAAGATGGCTAGAGTTGCTGAAGGATTATGACATTACTATATTATATCATCCGGGGAAGGCCAATGTGGTGGCCGATGCTTTGAGCCGGAAGGCGGTCAGTATGGGGAGCTTGGCATATATTCCAGCTGAGGAGAGGCCATTTGCTTATGATGTTCAGGTGCTAGCCAATCGGCTAGTGAGGTTAGATATTTCGGAGCCCGGCAGGGTATTGGCTTGTGTTGTATCTCGGTCATCTCTATATGATCGTATTCGTGAGCGCCAGTATGATGATCCACATTTGGCTGTCCTGAGGGACAGAGTTCAGCATGATGATGCTAGAGATGTCACCATTGATAGTGACGGCGTATTGAGGATGCAGGGCCGGACATGCGTGCCCAATGTTGATGGCCTTCGTGAGTTGATTCTGGAAGAGGCCCATAGCTCGCGGTATTCTATCCACCCTGGAGCCGCGAAGATGTATCAAGATTTGAAACAGCACTATTGGTGGAGAAAGATGAAAATGGACATTGTTAGATATGCAGCACGGTGCCTCAACTGTCAGCAGGTTAAGTACGAGCATCAGAGGCCCGGTGGTGTATTTCAGCGCATTGTTATTCCTGAGTGGAAATGGGAGAGGATCACTATGGACTTTGTTATTGGACTCCCTCGGACGGCGAAGAAGTTTGATTCTGTGTGGGTGATTGTGGATAGACTGACCAAGTCAGCTCACTTCATTCCAGTTAGTACCACCTACTCATTGGAGCGGTTGGCAGCGATCTTTATTCGAGAGATTGTTCGGTTGCATGAAGTCCCAGTGTCTATCATATCCGATAGGGGTACTCAGTTCACTTCTCAGTTTTGGAGAGCATTTCAGCGGGAGATGGGTACGCGGGTTGAGTGTAGCACCGCATTTCACCCCCAGACAGACGGGCAGTCTGAGCGCACTATTCAGATTTTGGAGGATATGTTACGAGCATGTGTGATTGACTTTGGTGGTTCGTGGGATAAGTTCTTGCCACTTGCTGAGTTTGCCTACAACAACAGTTATCAGTCGAGTATTCGGATGGCCCCGTACGAGGCATTGTATGGCAGATAGTGTAGATCCCCCGTGGGATGGTTTGAGCCTGGTGAGGATAGATTGATAGGGACCGAGTTAGTTCAGGATCCTTTGGATAGAGCAAAGTTGATCCAGGAGAGGCTTCGTACAGCACAGTCTCGTCAGAAGAGTTATGCGGACCGTAGGGTTCGAGAGTTGTCTTTCATGGTCGGTGACAGAGTATTGTTGAAGGTTTCACCTATGAAGGGTGTCATGAGGTTTGGGAAGAAAGGAAAGTTGAGTCCCGGGTACATTGGTCCTTTTGAGATACTTAGGAGAGTTGGAGAGGTGGCATATGAGTTGGCCTTGCCGCCCAGCTTATCCAGCGTTCATCCAGTATTCCATGTGTCTATGCTCCGGAAGTACATTGGAGATCCGTCTCATGTATTAGACTTCAGCACCATTCAGCTTGATGGTGATCTATCCTATGATGTGGAGCCTATTGCCATTTTGGGACGTCGAGTAAGAAAATTGAGGTCTAAGGAGATTGCATCAGTTAAGGTTCAGTGGAGAGGTCGACCCGTGGAGGAGGCCACTTGGGAGATCGAGCGGGAGATGCGGAGCAGATATCCTCACTTGTTTGAGACTTCAGGTATGTTTCTTGACCCGCTCGAGGACGAGCGTTTGCTTAAGAGGGGAGAATGTGACGACCCGGCCCGTCGTCACGGGAATTACCACCCCGTTATGTTGTAAAAACATGTTTCATGCTTTTATATCAGTGTTAGAGTCTATCGGGTGATTTAGGAGTGATTTGGATTGAAAATTAGGCATATACCCTTTTTGGAAGAGACTTGAATAAGGAAAGTCAACCCGGAGTTGACTATTGGGTTAGAGTGCTCGGAATCAGGTTCTGATGATTCGGTTAGTTCCGGGAGGTGATTTGTGACTTAGGGGAGCGATCGGAATTGAATTTGGAGGCCCGGTGTAGTTTTAGGCTTGAATTGGCTAAGGTTGAATTTTGGCAAAATCCGGATGGTAGGTGATATTTTGATCCGGGGGTCAGAATGGAATTCCGACAATTGCAGTAGCTCCGTTAGGTGATTTTGGATGTGCCTGCAAAATTTCAGGTCATTCGGACGTCGTTTGGTCGGGTTTTTGATCGAATGTGTAATTCGGAATGTTTTAAGGAATTTAGGCTTGAATTCGATGCGAATTATGGGTTTTGATGTTGTTAGACGTGTTTTGAGGATTTGAGCAAGTTTGAATAAGGTGTTAGGATGTGTTGGTGTGTTTGGATGGGGTCCCGGGGCCTCGGGGTGTTTTCGGGTGGCTAAACGGGAGAAAATGTGGAAAAATTGCTGGGTTGGGATTCTGTTTCTGTTGTTTCCGCTCCTGCGGAATTGTGGGCGCAGGAGCGAGTCCGCAGAAGCGGATGAGGGGCGCAGGAGCGCTTGGTTACGCAGAAGCGGAAATCATTCCGCTGAAGCGGCATCGCTGGTGCGAGCCAGTGATCGCAGAAGCGGACGAGAAGAAAATGGGAAGGTCCGCAGAAGCGGACACTTGACCGCCGGGCGAGTCCGCAGGAGCGGACTCTGGTGCGCAGAAGCGGATGTCTTCGCAGAAGCGGACGCGCATAAGCGGTCCTTTTCTCGCAGAAGCGGAATTGGCCGGCTAGGCCTGGAATCGCTGAAGCGACCCTTTGGTCGCGGATACGGACTCGTAGGAGCGGAAATTCTTCCCCAGAAGCGAAAATCGCTGTAAGTTAAGTGTATCCAGAAGTTAGAAAAATTTCAGAACATTTCACACATTTGGGTCTCGGCTTTAGAGGCGATTTGGGCGATTTTGAAGAGAAATTCAGGGAAATCATCAGGTAATCAACTATGGACTTAAACTATGATTAGTATTGATAATATTATGCAATTATATCATGAGAATGGAGGAATTTGGGGTAATTTATGTAGGATTTACCCCTAGGCTTGAACTTTAGAAAATCAAGGTTTTGAATGGGCAAATGGAGTCCGAATTTGGTAAAATTGATATGCTTAGACTCGTATTGAGATGAGGGTTCCGAATATGTGACTTTCGTGATTTTTCGATAAGCGTACCGAAAGTCGAGTTTTGACAACTTTGGGAATTTTGATGTAAATTGAGTTGTATTGATTGGGTGTAGTCCCATTGGCCTAATTTGTTGTATTTCTACTGTATTGGATCAGATTCTACGCGTGCGGAGCTTGATTCTTGTGGCAAGGGCATTGCGGAATAGTCGTCGCGCCGTATTGAGGTGAGTAATAGATGTGGGTGATGACCAGCGGGTTCGAAACCCCGGTATACCACTTTGTGACGCCGTATAGCGGCGAGACACGCACACTCTTGAGAGTGCGGGGTCGATCATGAACTGGAGACTATATATTAGTCCGACCTGTTGATACTGTATTATTGGCTATTCTCGAGCCGTCGAACCTCCTTCTCGGATGGTTGCATATATATATATATATATATTGTGATAATGGCCACTCTTGAGCCGAGGAACCCCCTTCTTGGGCGGTTGAGTATACATGTGGGCCGTGAGCCACTTATTGGATCCCGCGAGGATCGTTATCATTGTCTTATCATATAGACATGCTAGTTTACTACTAGTCCGCAGATATTTTGTTATTATGCTAATTCCAATCTCTGGAACTTGATATTACTGTTTTCCAACCGAAAAATGATAAAAGAGTTTTCAAAAACTACTTTTGAGCCTCGCGAGGCTCAGTATCCGCATATTAGCCGACTAGTAGTGGATCGGCCGCACGCCGCAACGAGATATATGTTGGATCGGACTCGCACGCCGCAGGAATATCTCTACGAGATGCGCTTGGGCCGTAGGAGCCCCTCCCGAGTCCGAACCCCCACAGTGAGCACGGGTACCCAAAATTGGAGTCGGGCCACGCGCCGTAGCGGTCATATCATGCATTGCATTGCATTTAGCTACATCTCCTAGCTGTTATGCTATTTATTGGTATTTGTTGGTACAGGTACAGTGAAGATTGATTCTATGACAGGGTAGCCGATTATAGCTTTACATAGTGCTTTATCGCGGATTTCTTATCCGCGCCTGTCTTACCCTTGTTTATTACCACCGAGTCCGGCAGACTTATTTTACTCCCCGCACCTTGTGTGCGCATCCAGGTACCTCTCAAAGCAGTGATCCGAAGAGCCGTGCGAGGCGACATCTCGTGGATATACGAGGTAGCCGCAGTCCGCAGGACCCGATATTCCTTCTTACCGTCTGGATTTTGTATTGACTTTTCTTTCCGCACTTGGTATCTTGTACACCTTTATACACTCATGTTCGACAGAGGCTCATGACTCTCGACCCTTCGGTCTATCGGGAGTTAGCATATTTTGGGACTTGGTTTCCCCGTCGTTAGTATACGTATTACTATTGTTTCATACTTTGAAATGCTTAAACGGGTTAAAGAGAGCTTCTAGCTCCGTTGTTGATATTGATTGGTCGGGCTGGCTTAGCAATGTGTCTGGGCGCCATCACGACCGGATTTGGGGTCGTGACAAGTTGGTATCGGAGCCTAGGTTTACTAGGCCTCACGAGTCTCGAGCCGGTTAGCAGTAGTCTCGTGGATCGGTACGGGGACGCCCGTACTTATCCCCGGGAGGTCGCGAACCTTTAGGAAAACTTCACTTTTCTCGAACTCCGTCGTGCGATCTTGTTGTTCCGAGAACTCGAACTTCTATATTCTATTCTCCCGCGTATGGCGAGAACGCGAGCATCGTGACGAGGTGGACGACCTCCATTGCCACCGTTAGAGGCCGCGGGCGCGGTCGTGCTGAGGTAGAGGTAGGCGCGGCCGAGGCGCAGCGCACCGACCCGCCCGTTGTACCGGCTCAGGAGCGGCCCCCGCTGGTCGATGCTCCGGCAGCCCCGCTCGTGGCCGCACTATATCTATTGCTATCTTCGGTCTTCGTGAGACTCTTGCTCGGATATTATCGCTGTGTTCCGGCTTGGCTCGGTAGTTTCCGCCTACCGCCACCGTAGCCACATCTCGCCGCGGGTGGCCGGCAGACCCCCGCAGCTCGCACACCCGAGCCGGTTGTTCGGGGACTTCAGACGCCAGGAGGCGGTCCCCGCTCAGGTTTTTGCACCGGTTATTCCTCCACCTGCACCAGCCCGGCTCCAGAGCATATGGTTCGAGTTATGCCCGACGACGAGCGGCGTCGTCTCGAGAGATCTGGTAGACTTCAGCCACCCCATTTCAAAGGCGTCGAGGGCGAGGATGCCCGTGGTTTCTTGGATAAGTGTCAGAGGATGCTACGTACAGCTGGTATTCTTGAGTCCGGCGGAGTTTCATTTACACATTTCGCTCACCGGTCCCGCATTTGATTGGTGGGAGGAGCTTGAGAGGCGTAGCCCCGCAAGAGCAAGACCCTCTCACACGGCAGCAGCTTTCACTCTCTTTCTAGATAAATATGTACCCCGCTCTCGTCGCGAGCGAGCCTACGTCGCCGCTCGAGTGGTTGATTCGTGGCGACATGTCCGTGACCCGCATGAGCTTAGATTCACTCGGCTGGCTAGGCATGCCACGTGGATGATCCCCACCGATAGGGAGAGGATCAGGAGGTTCATCGATGGCCTCAACTACTCTATCCGCATTCTTACGACCAGAGAGAGAGTTTTGTCATCATCGTTTGAGCAGGTTGCCGATATGGCACGCTCCATCGAGGCGGATCGTCGCCGAGAGAGAGAGAGCGGGAGGCCGAGAGGCCTCGTAGTTCGGGCGCTCGGCGGTGCTCCATCTGTAGGGCATTCCCGCGAGAGCGCAGAGGTCGCTCATCTAGACCTTCTCATTCAGGCCGCCCTGAACAGAGCAAAGGTTCTTATGGTCGTGGTCAACAGGGATTTCAGCAGGGTCGGTCATCACTTAGTGCCCTCCCAGCCCAGAGTGCAACACCTACTTCTCCAGCACCAGGTGCATGTTATGAGTGTGGTGAGTTTGGCCACATGAGGAGATAGTGCCCTCGACTACCTAGGGGCAGGACTCAGCAGAGGGATCAGCCCTCCTCTTCAGCACCATCTCAGTCTAGTAGAGGTGGAGGTCAGTCTTCTCGTGGTCGCCCCAGGGGCGAGGAGAGATCTGGTGGAGGCCAGGTGCGATTCTACGCACTTCCTGACAGGCGTGATGCAGTTGCCTCCGATGCAGTGATTACAGGTATCATTTCTGTCTGTCACAGAGATGCCTCTGTTCTATTTGATCCAGGATCCACATATTCTTACGTGTCCTCTTATTTTGCACATCATTTGGGTGCGACTCGTGGTAGTCTTAATTTGCCTGTTCATGTATCCACCCCCGTGGGTGATACGATCGTTGTGGATCATGTCTATAGATCTTGTGTTATATCTATTGGGGGTCTGGAGACCCAGGCAGATTTGTTATTGTTGGGGATGGTGGACTTTGATGTTATATTGGGTATGGACCGGTTGTCTCCGTATCATGCTATATTGGACTGTCATGCTAAGACAGTTACGTTGGCCATTCCTGGTATTTCTCAGATTGAGTGGCGGGTTCGACCGATTTCGTCCCTAGCCGTGTTATTTCGTTCTTAAAAGCTCAGAAGATGGTTGAAAAAGGGTGTTTATCGTACTTAGCTTTTGTGAGAGATGTGGAAGCTGAGTCTCCTAGCATTGATTCTGTACCTGTTGTGAGGGATTTCCCAGATGTATTCCCCTCAGACCTGCCGGGCATGCCGCCGGACAGGGATATTGATTTTGGCATTGACTTGGTGCCGGGCACTCAGCCTATATCCATTCCTCCTTATCGGATGGCACCAGCTGAGTTGAAAGAACTGAAAGAGCAACTTCAGGAGCTTCTGGATAAGGGTTTCATCCGCCCTAGCGTGTCTCCGTGGGGTGCACCGGTATTATTTGTTAAAAAGAAAGATGGTTCCATGCGAATGTGTATTGATTATAGGCAATTGAACAAAGTGACAGTGAAGAACAAGTACCCTCTACCGCGCATAGATGATTTGTTTGATCAGTTACAGGGTGCGAGGGTGTTTTCTAAGATCGATCTTCGTTCAGGCTATCATCAGCTGAAGATCAGGGACTCGGATATTATGAAGACTGCATTCGGGACCCGATATGGTCATTATGAGTTTCTTGTGATGTCGTTTGGGCTGACCAACGCCCCAGCAGCATTTATGCATCTGATGAACAGTGTGTTCATGCCTTATTTGGATTCATTTGTGATCGTGTTCATTGATGACATTCTAGTCTACTCCCGTAGTCGGGAGGAGCATGCTCGTCATTTGAATATTGTGTTGCAGAGATCGAGGAGGAGAAGCTATATGCTAAATTCTCCAAGTCGCGAGTTTTGGCTCGAGTCCATAGCATTTCGGGGCATGTGGTGTCTCGTGATGGTATTCAAAGTTGATCGTAAAAGATAGAGGCGGTGCGTAGTTGGCCTAGACCAACCCTCGCCTACAGAGATCGGGAGTTTTCTCGGCTTGGCGGGGTATTATCGCCGGTTTGTTCAGGGATTTTCATCCATTGCTTCTTCATTGACTAAATTGACCCGGATGGTGCACCATTCGTGTGGTCTGGATGAGTGCGAGGAGAGCTTTCGTAAGCTCAAGACACGCTTTGACCACGGCTCCAATGTTAGTATTGCCATCGGCTTCAGGTTCATATACTGTTTATTGTGATGCCTTGAGAGTGGGGATAGGTTGTGTGTTGATGCAGGAAGGTAAGGTAATATCTTATGCTTCTCGGCAATTGAAGCCACATGAGAAGAACTATCATGTTCATGACTTGGAGCTAGCCGCCATTGTTCATGCCTTGAAGATTTGGAGGCACTATTTGTACGGCGTGTCTTGTGAGGTGTATACCGACCATCGTAGTCTCCAACACTTGTTCAAACAGAAAGACCTTAATTTGAGACAACGAAGATGGCTAGAGTTGCTGAAGGATTATGACATTACTATATTATATCATCCGGGAAGGCCAATGTGGTGGCCGATGCTTTGAGCCGGAAGGCGGTCAGTATGGGGAGCTTGGCATATATTCCAGCCGAGGAGAGGCCACTTGCTTATGATGTTCAGGTGCTAGCCAATCGGCTAGTGAGGTTAGATATTTCGGAGCCCAGCAGGTATTGGCTTGTGTTGTATCTCGGTCATCTCTATATGATCGTATTCGTGAGCGCCGGTATGATGATCCACATTTGGCTGTCCCGAGGGACAGAGTTCAGCATGATGATGCTAGAGATGTCACCATTGATAGTGACGGCGTATTGAGGATGCAGGGTCGGATATGCGTGCCCAATGTTGATGGCCTTCGTGAGTTGATTCTGGAAGAGGCCCATAGCTCGCGGTATTCTATCCAACCCTGGAGCCGCGAAGATGTATCAAGATTTGAAACAGCACTATTGGTGGAGAAAGATGAAAATGGACATTGTCCGATATGCAGCACGGTGCCTCAACTGTCAGCAGGTTAAGTACGAGCATCGGAGGCCCGGTGGTGTATTTCAGCGCATTGATATTCCCGCGTGGAAATGGGAGAGGATCACTATGGACTTTGTTACCGGACTCCCTCGGACGGCGAGGAAGTTTGATTTCGTATGGGTGATTGTGGATAGATCGACCAAGTCAGCAACTCACTTCATTCTAGTTAGTACTACATACTCATCGAGAGCGGTTGGCGGTAATCTTTATTCGAGAGATTGTTCTGTTGCATGGAGTTCCGTGTCTATCATATCCGACAGGGGTACCCGGTTCACTTCTCAGGCTTTGGAGAGCATTTCAGCGAGAGACGGGTACACGGGTCGAGTCGAGCACGCATTTCACCCCCGCACAGTACGGACGATCCGAGCGCACCATTCGCATCTTGGAGGATATGTTACGAGCTTCGTGTGATTGATTTTGGTGGTTCGTGGGACGAGTTCCTACCACTTGCCAAGTTTGCCCACAACAACAGCTATCAGGCCGAGTATTCGTATGGCCCCGTACGAGGCATTGTATGGGCAGGCGGTGTAGATCCCCGTGGGATGGTTTGAGCCTGGCGAGGTTAGATTGATAGGGACCGAGTTAGTCCAGGATGCTCCGGATAGAGCAAAGTTGATCCAGGAGAGGCTTCGTACAGCACAGTCTCGTCAGAAGAGTTATGCGGACCGTAGGGTTCGAGAGTTGTCTTTCATGGTCGGTGACAGAGTATTGTTGAAGGTTTCACCTATGAAGGGTGTCATGAGGTTTGGGAAGAAAGGAAAGTTGAGTCCCAGGTACATTGGTCCTTTTGAGATACTTAGGAGAGTCGGAGAGGTGGCATATGAGTTGGCCTTGCCGCCCAGCTTATCCAGCGTTCATCCAGTATTCCATGTGTCTATGCTCCGGAAGTACATTGGAGATCCGTCTCATGTTTTAGACTTCAGTACCATTCAGCTTGATGGTGATCTATCCTATGATGTGGAGCCTATTGCCATTTTGGGACGGCAGGTAAGAAAATTGAGGTCTAAGGAGATTGCATCAGTTAAGGTTCAGTGGAGAGGTCGACCCGTGGATGAGGCCACTTAGGAGATCGAGCGGGAGATGCGGAGCAGATATCCTCACTTGTTTGAGACTTCAGGTATGTTTCTCGACCCGCTCGAGGACGAGCGTTTGCTTAAGAGGGGGAGAATGTGACGACCCGGCCCGTCGTCACGGGAATTACCACCCCGTTATGTTGTAATTTCATGTTTCATGCTTTTATATCAGTGTTAGAGTCTATCGGGTGATTTAGGAGTGATTTGGATTGAAAATGAGGCATATAGCCTTTTTGGAGGAGACTTGAATAAGGAAAATCAACCCGGAGTTGACTATTGGGTTAGAGTGCTCGGAATCAGGTTCTGATGATTCGGTTAGTTCCGGGAGGTGATTTGTGACTTAGGGGAGCGATCGGAATTGAATTTGGAGGCCCGGTGTAGTTTTAGGCTTGAATTGGCTAAGGTTGAATTTTGGCGAAATCCGAACGGTAGGTAAGATTTTGATCCGGGGGTCGGAAATGGACGTTATCAAGTTGCAGTAGCTCCGTTAGGTAATTTTGGATGTGCCTGTAAAATTTCAGGTCATTCGGACGTCGTTTGGTCGGGTTTTTGATTGAATGTGTAATTCGGAATGTTTTAAGGAATTTGGGCTCGAATTCGATGCGAATTATGGGTTTTGATGTTGTTAGACGTGTTTTGAGGATTTGAGCAAGTTTGAATAAGGTGTTAGGATGTGTTGGTGTGTTTGGATGGGGTCCCGGGGCCTCGGGGTGTTTTCGGGTGGCTAAACGGGAGAAAATGTGGAAAAATTGCTGGTTGGGATTCTGTTTCTGTTGTTTCCGCTCCTGCGGAATTGGGGGCGCAGGAGCGAGTCCGCAGAAGCGGACGAGGGGCGCAGGAGCGCTTGGTTACGCAGAAGCGGAAATCATTCCGCTGAAGCGGCATCGCTGGTGCGAGCCAGTGATCGCAGAAGCGGACGAGAAGAAAATGGGAATGGTCCGCAGAAGCGGATTCTTGACCGCCTGGGCGAGTCCGCAGGAGCGGACTCTGGAGCGCAGAAGCGGATGTCTTCGCAGAAGCGGACGTTTCATCGCAGAAGCGGACGCGCTTAAGCGGTCCTTTGCTCGCAGAAGCGGAATTGGCCGGCTAGGCCTGGAACCGCTGAAGCGACCCTTTGGTCGCGGATACGGACTCGTAGGAGCGGAAATTCTTCCGCAGAAGCGAAAATCGCTGTAAGTTAAGTGTATCAGAAGTTAGAAAAATTTCAGAACATTTCACACATTTGGGTCTCGGCTTTAGAGGCGATTTGGGCGATTTTGAAGAGAAATTCAAGGGAAATCATCAGGTAATCAACTATGGGCTTAAACTATGATTAGTATTGGTAATATTATGCAATTATATCATGAGAATGGAGGAATTTGGGGTAATTTATGGAGGATTTAGTCCTAGGCTTGAACTTTAGAAAATCAAGGTTTTGAATGGGCAAATGGAGTCCGAATTTGGTAAAATTGATATGCTTAGACTCGTATTGAGATGAGGGTTCCGAATATGTGACTTTCGTGATTTTTCGATAAGCGCACCGAAAGTCGGATTTTGACAACTTTGGGAATTTTGATGTAAATTGAGTTGTATTGATTGGGTGTAGTCCCATTGGCCTAATTTGTTGTGTTTCTACTGTATTGGATCAGATTCTACGCGTGCGGATCTTGATTCTCGTGGCAAGGGCATTGTGGAATAGTCGTCGCGCTGTATTGAGGTGAGTAATAGATGTGGGTGATGACCAGCGGGTTCGAAACCCCGGTATACCACTTTGTGACGCTGTATAGCGGCGAGACACGCACACTCTTGAGAGTGCGGGGTCGATCATGAATTGGAGACTATATATTAGTCCGACCTGTTGATACTGTATTATCGGCTATTCTCGAGCCGTCGAACCTCCTTCTCGGATGGTTGCATATATATATATATTGTGATAATGGCCACTCTTGTGATAATGGCCACTCTTGAGCCGAGGAACCCCCTTCTTGGGCGGTTGAGTATACATGTGGGCCGTGAGCCACTTATTGGATCCCGCGAGGATCGTTATCATTGTCTTATCATATAGACATGCTAGTTTACTACTAGTCCGCAGCTATTTTGTTATTATGCTAATTCCAATCTCCGGAACTTGATATTACTTGTTTTCCAACCGAAAAATGATAAAAAGAGTTTTCAAAAACTACTTTTGAGCTCGCGAGGCCGTATCCGCATATTAGCCGACTAGTAGTGGATCGGGCCGCACGCCGCAGACGAGATATATGTTGGATCGGACCGCACGCCGCAGAATATCTCTACGAGATGTGCTTGGGCCGTAGGAGCCCCTCCGGAGTCCGAACCCCCACAGCGAGCACGGGTACCCAAAATTGGAGTCGGCCACGCGCCGTAGCGGTCATATCATGCATTGCATTGCATTTAGCTACATCCGCTAGCCGTTATGCTATTTATTGGTATTTGTTGGTACAGGTACAGTGAAGATTGATTCTATGACAGGGTAGCCGATTATAGCTTTACATAGTGCTTTATTGCGGATTTCTTATCTCGTGACTGTCTTACCCTTGTTTATTACCACCGAGTCCGGCGATACTCATTTTACTCCCCGCACCTTGTGTGCGGATCCGGTACCTCTCAGCAGTGATCCGAAGAGGCTGTGCGAGGCGACATTTCGTGGGATATACGAGGTAGCCGCAGAGTCCGCAGGACCCGATATTCCTTCTTACTTGTCTGGATTTTGTATTGACTTTTCTTTCCGCACTTGGTATCTTGTAAACCTTTATACACTCATGTTCGGTAGAGGCTCATGACTCTTGACCCTTCGGTGTATGGGAGTTGATGTTTTAGGACTTGGTTTCCCCGCTGTTGGTATAAGTATTACTATTGTTTCATACTTTGAAATGCTTAAATGGGTTAAAGAGAGCTTCTAGCTCCGTTGTTGATATTGATTGGTCGGGCTGGCTTAGCAATGTGCTGGGCGCCATCACGACCGGATTTGGGGTCGTGACAATAACAAGGGAATATTTTCTTTATTTTAATTTTTCATGCATCAGGCGCCTACCTGGATAACAAGGGAATATTTTCTGCATTTTCATTTTCATGCATCAGGCACCCACCTGGATAACAAGGGAATATTTTCTGCATTTTCATTTCCATGCATCAGGCGCCCACCTGGATAACAAGGGAATATTTTCTGCATTTTCATTTTTCATGCATCAGACGCCCACCTGGATAACAAGAAAATATTTTATGCATTTTCAATTTCTGTTCAGGCGCCCACCTGTATAATAAGGGAATACATTTCTGCAATTTTAATTTATGTTCAGGCGCCCACCTATATAACAAGGAAATACATTTCTGCAATTTTAATTTCGGTTTTATCTAACATGAGTAACACCATGACATGTGAAAATTCCACACTGGGGCAGAGGAAAAGTTTTCGTTGTTGTTGTTTTGTTTTTGTAGGTATCAACCTGGAAGTAGGGAATACAATTGGAAGTCACACCGAAGGAAAAAAAAAGCAATATATCAGAAGCAAGAAAATAAATCAAAAATCAACAAAAAGAAGGATGATAGCATAAAAGATGGAAAATCAATGAAGAATAAGAAGACAAGAAGCAGATAGGAATCATTGTAATTCATAGGATTATAGCTTAGAATAGCTTCTTCTTTTCCATTTTTTTCCCTGGTGTAATAAGGAGTTAGTCAGTGGTCATAGCAATAGTAGTAGCAGCAGCAGGGTCTTGCTAGTTTCAAACTACCACACCTTCCCGAACTACATTGACCTGATGCCTGTTTAGCCTAGGCAACCTCTGAGGCAGGGTGCGATCAAAAGGTTTTTCAAAATTCCTCTCAGGGAATATGCTAGTGGGCAAAAATCTCTCATTACTGCTCACTTGTCTTTGCACTGAAACTCTTCGTATTCCCGAGCAAAGAGGGGCAGCTATGAGCACCTGATTTTTGCCCTAGGCAAATAAAATTCCAATATTAAAATAAATAAGATTTTTGATTTGCAATTATGTGTTTGATTGAAATAAAGTGTATGTTTGTGATTGAAACAATTAGAAATTAAAAAATTTAAAAAATAGTATAATTAGAAAATGTCACCAAAAATAAAGGAATTAAAGAAAATTAACAAAAAATATAAATATACCGGAAAATTAAAGAAAAATAGCAAAAATGTCAAAAAATTAGAAAAAATAGGAAAATAAAAGAGAAGTAATAATTGAAAAGAATATAAAAAGAGAAAAAATAAAATACAACAAGAAAAATATATATAAAAAATAATTAAATACATAAAAATACATAAAAAATTCAATAATTGGGCCAAATTCAAGCCCAAAACACATTAGCCCAAATAAGCTACACTGTCCGGTCTAATTTTATAGAGATTTAATCCTGGCCGTCCGTATAATTGATCAAACGGATACAACTGAATCTCCTTAAATAAACCAAACGACACAGTATTGTCGATTTAATCCTGGCCATCCATTTAAGATGATCTAACGGAGGCCAGGCGGTCTTCATTAACATCTTAAACGACATCGTATGGGATCAATTGATCATGGCCGTTGATCAGAAGTGATCCAAGGGCCAGGATCATCCAGGCCTGTTGGAGTATTTAAACTCAGTCTCCCATTCAGAGACCGGTCATTTACACTCACCCCAAACCCTAGCCGTCCTTCTCCTTCTTCTTCATCATCTTCTTCAACGTTTCCATGGAGACTGGCCGCCATCAAAGGTCATCTCCGTTCATCCTTGACCCCCAAAACTCTTTCCCCCTTTCTTATTCACACAAAACCACCCTAAAGCTAAAGAAAACCAGATAAAACTCCCGACTTCTTGAAAGTCCGGTCACCGAAATCTTTTCCGATGACCTTCAAACTTTGAACCCACCTGTCAAATTAACACCACCTAATCACTACGAGGGGATCTTTCACCCCACGTAAATGGTTTCCCTCGAATATCTCCAGAAATGTTCGAATATTCAAAATAAGCTCGCCGGAACCCTACCTCCGGGGAACTCCCAAATAAGACCCACCCCCAAAACACACCCCTCTACCCAAATAACACCACTTTTACCACAAAATCCCAAAAATATACTTGTTTAAAGAAAATTTTGGAAAATAAAGACTTCAAGTCTCTGAAGTCTGAAGAAACTGGAAGAAAAGAAAAGAAAAAAAGAACAAGAAAAGAAAAGAAAAAGAAAGAAAAGAATAAAGGAAGCTCAAGAGACAAATCCTGCTAAGCTAAGTCCGTACTTTCTGTTTTTTGTGTTTCAATCTCTAGCATATTTTTCTTTGTTTAAATTGCCTTCTTTGTTAGTTGTAGTTAATCTTTTTGCATGTTTAATTGTTAAAATCTCTTCATCTTCTATCTTCTGATTATTTCATCTTTTATATGTTTTCTGTTATAACATGCTTTCAATGGTTTCATCTTCTGATTTCTATGTTCCTTTGTATATTTCTAGTCTAATAAACTTTCTGAGGGTTTCCATCATTACCCTGCCATCTAGCTTGTCTATTATGTTTAATTGATATACTGAGCCTCTTAGGGTTTTTCTATAAGTCTATACATGAATGTGTTGTGAGTATGCTTCTTTATGTCAAATTTAATAGCTATGCCTAAGTCTAAAATTGTGAGTTAGTTAATTGAGATTCAACCATCATCTAATTTCCCTATGAGTTTTGGTTAATTGATAAATAAATTCTGATTGTGGCTATGTGTGCAAATTGACATAAGTGAGTTGTATTTGTAATAGATTCATGTGTTAAGATTATGATTAATCTTACTGTGCTTTAGGGTATTGGTTATAGCTGTAATAGATAATTGATTAGTTAATTGGCTAGTATTGAAAGTAATCTAATTGGCTAATGTTGTAAAATAACCTAAGCTGGCTACAATTGAAATGACTTAAGGATTATTTGATTAATATAGCCACTCCTAAGATATTGGAGTGCCTAATTCTGTAAGTCTAAGTCAAAACAATAGAGTGTCTAATTCTACAAGGCTAAGTCTAAACATTGGAATGACTAATTCTAGTTCTGTAAGTGGTTAATTCTAAATAAGAAACAGGCTAGTCCTGCAATTCAATTCAATTAGGTAAGTTAGGTAATAATAGTAAAAGGTTACCCCTTTTAAAGAGGTTAAAATTGAAAGGAATAAAGTTTGAAAGCGGGCTAAGTCTTAAATGACTTGTAAAATGATGGTCAGCAATTAAATATTAGTTGAATTCAGAATACCTAGACCTTTAACATGTCGGGTAATTAATAAGAAGTAACAGGGGTATAAAAAGGAATAATAATGGCATAATTGTAGATTTAATAGAGCCTGCGGGGATAAATTAGACATTCAGGCTTAGTATTTCTGCAATAATGCACAAAATAAAGGGTAAAACAGACCCAATTAAAAGGCATAACTGTTAAAATCCTTAGCAAGTGAGGGTACTATAGTAATAGACCCTTAATAGAAGCAAAAAGACCACCCTAGAACCTTCCAGCAAGGGCTGGAAGGCATTTCAAATCTGAAATAAGGTACTAAACTGTAGTTAGTAAAATAATTAAGGGGAGGGAATTGGAAATAAGATTTTTCAATTTCCCCCTCAAAATTTCACCAATAACATCTATAAATAGGCTGTAATTAAGCCTGAAAAGGGGCTGGATTCTAGAAATTCAGAGAATTTTTGAAATTAAGAGTGAAATATCACAAATTGGGAGCGAATTCCTGGGTATAGTCGAGCATAGTTTTGAAACTCAATTAGGATCTTCTATTATTCTTCATTGTTGGATTCTATTGGGTTTTCTTCAAGTCTGTTGTTGGATTGTTTATCTACTGAGCTTGAAGATTATATTCGACTGTGCTATCCACTGTGCTGCTTGTGATTTACTCTTTTGATTCCATTGTGCTGTTGTGATTTTCTCTGTTAATTCTGTTGTTGTGATCATTTGACTATCCTTCTTCATTTGCATCCTAGACTCATAGATTTACTTTGCTGAATCAGGTACATAATCTTTACCCAAATATGTAACTGCAGCTGATATAAAGAATAAATGTTATGAGCTGATTTCAGAAGAAATTTGTTATGTTATGTTCATATGTTCTCATTTTATCGCATACATAAATCCTTTGTAATTCAATAGGGAATATTTGCAATAATTGATACATGGGAGACTGGAGTGAAACAATTGATAATGTAATAGATAGAATACCGTAGAGCATAATTAACCGTAATCACTTTAGATTTAGGTTAAAAAACAGGCTAATTCATTAAATCAACTCACCTAGTTAAATAGCTTCGTAACTTGAAATAAAATCATAGTAATCTCCATGAACTAAAAATGTGATAATTGTCTTAGTTTTAATCTGTTTCTTCACTTTAAATAGTTCAATAACAACTGGGAATGGTGTAAGTTAGAATTAGTAATTAATTTACAGGGTTAAGCATCATGTAACTGATCGATGTAGTTAACACAAATAGCCTACTGTTTGAGTTCAATTAATAATCAATAATTACGATCAAATATTATGAATTACAACTAGTGATTGATAACAGTTCAATTCGCATGGTTGAATGGCACGTTGTTAATAAAGTATGTGAAAAGTAGTCTATTGTTCAGATTCTATTAGTGATCGGTAATTGAGATCAGGAATTGATATAGTTAAATCTATACTTTTGTTTTTCTTCTGAAATAAATACAATTTGATTAATTTTAGCTATTGTTGTTGAGCATTTATCTGTTATGGAATTCCGAGTTTGCTTTCAACTTTTTCTTTAGTTTGGCTTGGGCCTGAACAATAGTGTAGGCCTGGATCCAATTGGATTTACATTTGGGATTATGAATAATGACTTCAGCGTATTTTGGGTTTCTAAAACCCAGATATGCAATCTGGTCTGTTAAATTCGAGCCCTCGAACGTCCATGCCTGGAAACATAAATGATAAGGCCTGGACATGATTATGAAATCATAACACAATTAAAAATAACTAAGGAAAAACCAGAATTAGAAAAATGTAGCATTCACTATGATTGGACTATTAAAAAAACGGGACGAGCCTCGTATGAAAACAAAACAAGTGGGGCCTCCATATAAATAATAATAAGTGATAGATTTGGGAAGACCGTTTAGTAAATTCCACAGTCTTTCTTAAAAGTATAATAAGCCCTTAGACGTTATAGGCACGATTTTAAGATATACTTTCCTTAATATGAGTGCACTTCTAATGTGACTCAAATCTTAAATCTCGGCGAAGACAAACCGTATTAAAGTCACAGGCGTACTGGTTGCGGTGTTACTCAAAATACGTTTTCGCGACGTCGCAAGTCATAAAAATATTAAAAACAAAACATGCACATATTGTAAAAAGCATATAGTGAAATCAAGTTAAATGACAGTTGAGCGACCGTGCTAAAACCACGGAATCCGGGAGTGTCTAACACCTTCTCCCGGGTTAACAAAATTCCTTATCTGAATTTCTTGTTGCACGGACTGTTAAAGCACAGTCAACTTCCTCGGATTCGGGATTAACCGATGACTTGGGACACCATTATTTTCCCAAGTGGCGACTCTAAAATTTTAAATAAGATCCCGATCCGATTTTCCTTAAATTGGAAAAACTTCTTCCTCGTTGTTATTATATCCCTTCCCGGGTATATTGGTAATTAACGAGGTATACCTTATTTCCCTTTTTTAGGAAATAGAAAGGTAGTAAAAAAGGGAGGTGTGACAATGAGTTTGCGCAACTTTGGCCAAGTTTTCTTAATAACAATAAAGCGTGATTAATTGTGGACACGTACACGTGACATGATTTTTGACGTGCCAAACGAAATGAGTATACGTACGCGTAACTCATCTTGAGTTAATTCTTTCATTACTAACAAATCAAGTAAAAAGCGGTAAATAATTATAAAATTGCACCATAGATTGGAACATGAATAAAAATAAGATATTTAGCCATTAATAACAGTTTAAGCGATCGTGCTAGAACCACGGGATCCGGGGGTGCCTAACACCTTCCCTCGGGTTAATAGAATTCCTTACTAAAAATAAATAAATAATCTCATTTTGAATAATGTCACTTTAAATAAAAAACTCTCTTGTACATTTACCATCCGAGGGTAGGTGCGTAAAAAGGAGGTGTGACAACAAATATTTAAGCGCATAGGTCAATTTGGGTTGAGCCCAAATTAACCCATTATATTTTAGGAAATTTACCACCTATAGAATAGGTTAAGACCTAATTATAACATATAAATACCTTTTTAAAATTTTACATAATATAATAACCTTTTCTATTTTTGTAGCAAAAAATCAAAATTTAATGATTTTCTATATTTAAGCCTTATTTTTCTCAATCCAGTATAACTCCCTCGTAATATTTCATTTTCTCCTTCATCTTAATACATCTTTTCATAAAGCTTCCCAAACACACTTATTTTGTATCTCTCAAATCACTCTCCTCCCATAATATTCTTCTTCTCGTCTCCACACTTCATCCGACAATCCAATTTCTGCCATTGTCGAGGGTTTAACTTTCTTCATCAAATTTCTACAGAAATACCAGTATTAACAGGTATATTTGTGTTATTGTTCCCTTCCTCCATTGTTGCATTCCGCCATTGTTGACATCCACCATTGTCCTTTGTTTTTTCTTTTTTTTTCGTTAATTTTTTTTCTTTATATTTTCATAATTTCGTTCTCAATCAACAGGATTCTTCTATAATGACACATGCAATGCCATCTAAGAGATTACCAAGAGGTGTACCCACCAAAATTCTCAATTTTGATGGGCCATCTTTCTCATTGCAATTGACACAATTCGAGTCTGATTTTGGGGATGTTTCGGCTTCAAAATTTGTTGAAAAGAGGAGTAAATCACAACATCACAAGTCTAAAGAAGTTCAAGTTGATAAATCTCCAAAAGAAACCAAAAATCAAGTTGGGTCAAAAAGGAAAACCCCTATAAAAGCTTCAAGAAACAAAAAGGTAATTCTTATGTTGAATTTACAGTTATCGATTTCGGCTATTTTATTCTAAATTTTTATATTTGAAGTTTCAAATATTTGATTGTATTCATATGTATATTTGGGTATTTTTGATTCATACATGGTGTCTTAGTTATATTTAGTCCAGTATGCATAGCTATTTATCGATTTAATTAGTTTTTTTCGGAATTATTCATTTTGATGTTCTGTTTATGGAATTGTATTCATATGTATTTGTATGTATTTGTACTAATTAATGTTTCCTGTAATCTATTTATTCCCAGTATGCATAGCCAAGTTTTTTTCAATTAGAAGTGTTATTCCAGTAGTACTAATAGTTGTATGCATATGTATTTAACTGTATTTATCTTATATAAATAAACTTATGAGTAGTTTTATACAACATATATTAGTAGTGTATTTATAGGTATTAACATATATCTTTTTATTGTTAACTACAGG